>JAODAL010077931.1:0-13099 GCA_025379985.1 Phyllomedusa bahiana
GCATCTACTAAACTAAAAACAATTCTTTTTCCCACAGGGGAATTGAAAGGTGCAAAAAATACATTTATTTTATCAAAACATAAAAGTTACTGTTTTTTGACTTTGCGCACCCATACTGTTCATTGACGCAGCATCTACTTAACAAATCTTAAAACAGCAATTCTATATTCACCACAGGTGAATTGAAAGGTGCAAAAAATACAGTTTATTATATCAAAACATAACAGTTACGTGTTTTTTGACTTTGCGCACCCAGTACTGTTCATTGACGCAGCATCTACTGTAAATCTTAAAACAGCAATATCTATATTCACCACAGGTGAATTGAAAGGTGCAAAAAATACAGTTATTAATATCAAAACATAACAGTTACTGTTTTTTGACTTTTGCGCACCCAGTACTGTTCATTGACGCAGCATCTACGTAAATCTAAAACAGCAATTCTATATTCACCACAGGTGAATTGAAAGGTGCAAAAAATACAGTTTATTATATCAACAACATAACAGTTACGTGTTTATTTGACTTTGTGCGCACCCAGTACTGTTCATTGACGCAGCAATCTACGTAAATCTTAAAACAGCAATTCTAATTCACCCACAGGTGAATTTAAATGGTGCAAAAAATACAGTTTATTATATCAAAACATAACAGTTACGTGTTTTTTGACTTTTGCGCACCCAGTACTGTTCATTGACGCAGCATCTACGTAAATCTAAAACACAAATCTATATTCACCACAGGTGAATTGAAAGGTGCAAAAAATACAGTTTAAAAAATCAAATCAAAACAGTTACTGTTTTTTTGACTTTGCGCACCCAGTACTGTTCATTGACGCAGCATCTTTCGTAAATCTTAAAACAGCAATTCTATATTCACCACAGGTGAATTGAAAGGTGCAAAAAATACCCTTATTATACAAAACATAACAGTTACGTGTTTTTTGACTTTTGCGCAAACCCCGTTTCTGTTTTATTGACGCAGCATCTAAAGTAAACTTAAAAACAGCAAAAACTATATTTACCACATTGAATTGAAAGGGGGGCCAAAAAAAAACCCTTTATTAAAACAAAACATAACAGTTACGTGTTTTTTTTACTTTTTCCCCACCCAGTAAATGGTTTTTATTGACCAGCATCTACCCTAAATCTTAAAACAGCAAAACTAAAAATTTACCACAGGTTTAATTGAAAGGTGGGAAAAAATACCTGTTTTTTTTATATCAAAACAAACTTTACGTGTTTTTTTTTTTTTTTGCCACCCAGTACTGTTTTATTTTACGAGCATTTTTAAAAAGTAAAAACTTAAAAAAAGCAATTCCCCATATTTTACCACAGGTGAATTGGAAAAAGGGGAAAAAAAAATTTCCCTTTTTTTATAACAAAACCAAACCCTTTTCGTGTTTTTTTGACTTTTGCGCACCCAGTACTTTCATTGAAGCAGCATCTACGGGGAAATCTTTAAAAAACAATTCTATATTCACCACAGGGGAATTTTAAAGGTGCAAAAAATACCCTTTATTTTTTCAAAACATAACATTACTGTTTTTTTGACTTTTTCCACCCATACGTTCTTGACCAGCATCTACGTAAATCTTTAAAAAACAATTCTATATTCCCCCCAGTGAATTGAAAGGTCAAAAAAACATTTATTATATCAAAACATAACATTAGTTTTTTTGACTTTTGCGCACCCATACTGTTCATTGACGCAGCATCTACGAAAACTTAAAAACCCCCAAATTCTATAATTTCACCACAGGTGAATTTTAAAGGGCTAAAAAAAACCTTTATAATCAAAACATAAAATTACTTTTTTTGACTTTTAATTGTTTGCGCACCTCTACTAAATCAAAACGCATTCAAAACACCAAGGGAATTTAAAAAAAAACATAAACGAAAAAAACAAACAACCAAAGGGGACCCAATTTTTCCCCATATAAATTTTAAAACGCAATTTATATTAAAGGTGTTGAATAAAAATACAGTTTTTTTATACAAAACATAACATTTCGTTTTTTTGACTTTTGCCACCCATACTGTTCATTGACCAGCATCTACGTAAATCTTAAAACACAATTCTATATTCACCACAGGGGAATTGAAAAGGGGCAAAAAATACCTTTATTAATAAAACATAACAGTTTTCGGTTTTTTTTACTTTTTCCACCCATACTGTTATTGACGCAGCATCTCGAAATCTTAAAAAACAATTCTATATTCACCCCAGGTGAATTGAAAAGGTGCAAAAAAATACCTCGTGTCTTAGTAACGAAAACATAACAAGATACGTGTTTTTTGACTTTTGCGCACCCAGTACTGTTCATTGACGGCAGCATCTACGTATATCTTAAACGCAATTCTATAGTCACTCACGGTGAATTGAAAGGTGCAAAAAATACATTTATTATACCAAAACATAACCAGATACCTGTTTTTTTGGAATTTGCCCAGTCCAGATTTGTTGATAGACACCCATTGCAGTTAAAGTTTGAATCCAGCAATTTGTTTTATTAGAGATTTTTGAGAATACCTGTGATTTTGCCGTCTTTTAATAAGAGACTTTCCCAAAACTATCCATAACTTCTTCAATTTTTATATTTCTGGACATGGAAGCGAAATGCAGGTGTAAGCGACAAAAGGTGGGTAGCACAAGAGTAGAGTACGAGAGAAGGTGCTCCTTCCTGTGCTGGCGACAAAAAAACACGCATGCCAGCGATCGTCAGTTGCAGGACCGTCAGGCGTGTCATCGTCTGGGATCAGGGCCCTGTAATCTAATAACTAACTTTCGTCGCCAATTCTGTCCCTTCAGTGGGTAATGCAACCTGCATCTAAGTCAGTCTTACCCTCCTCGTCCTTATTTACCCAGTCACGCACAAATTTCGTCATCAGCAATCATCAGCATCGTCCAACATGAAGCAGCCCAAATGCAACTCTTTTACCCACCACTGTGGATAAATCCATTTCTGAAGACCTCTTTGATGACAAAATCGGTTGGGGTCAGAAGCATGTTAAAAGATCAGAGGATGGATTTAGTCTGCTCTGGACGCCCAGTTACTGATTTGCCACAGAAGGAGGTGAAGGAAGCGTCAATCCAGCCAAAAATCCCGGGCGGTCGGCACACGCCGTTGCAGTGCCCCCTTGCTTGTAGCCCGCAGCTTACTGGATGCAGAAGAAGTCAGACGACCAATTCACCTGTGTTGATGATGATGAATGATGACGACATTGCGGATACCATCCTGGTCTTTTCCCGCAGAATTTGCTGCGAGCGCTCATCATGACGAGGAGGAAGACGATGGGGTATGTTCAATACGGGTCCCGCCACAAAAAGGGAGAGGGCGGTCGCAGAAGTCCGCTGAGTTGATTCCGCCAGCCATCTGTCAGCGCAAACCCGCTCCTCGCTTATCGCGCGTCCGAAAAGTCCAGGACCTCTCAAGGAGCCTGGGCCTTTCTTTGAGCAAGCCTCTGATTCACCCAGCGATGTCATATGCCGCCTTGCCGTAAACGCATAAGTAGAGGCAAGAACCTTAAGTGGTTAAACCACCACCACATGGTCTAGTCACATGCAGCGAATGCATGAGTTGAAAAATGGAGGAACACATGGCCAAGAAAAGGCCAGACCGACGCCGGGGCCTCCAACCACTGTCACACCCTCCTGTCGCCGCCTCCTTCCTCCTCCGACCACCACCAAGGCGTTCCTGGCGCTGCCCTGCTCTCAGAGTCATCGATCAGGGATCAGCCCTCCGCTTCAGCCTCCACCGTCGCCCGAGTACCAACCAGCACCACCAGAGACCCATCCTACCCCTTCCCTTCCCCAGTTTGACGACCTGCACTCCGTAACAGCGCCAGTCTAGCAGCATCATTCTGTCTTCCAGGTTTGGGAACAGATAAACACTAAACCCAAACCATCCCAAAGCCAAAAGCCTGAATGTCGGCATTGCCAGGCATTTTGGCCTTGGAAATGTTGCCTTTTTCCGACTGTGGACACAGATGGGTTCCGCCACAAGTTCATGGCCCTGCCGCCTGCCCACAATTACCAGATGTCCGAGCAGCTACGCATTTCTTTGCCAGAAAAGGCTCGTCCCCTGCCCTGGCCAGCCACGTGTCATCTAAAAATTTCAAGCGCGTTGTCTGCATCTGTGTCCGGAAAAGTCCATCTCATCCACCGACACATGGACTAGTAAGCAACGGCCAAGGCCGCTATCCTCTCCAGTGACAGCTCACTGGGTGACTGGGTGGATGTCTCTGGGGGTGAACGGTGGCCCTCAGTGCTCGGCGCACGCTCTTCAAAACTGCAGGGATGGTGCAGGCTCCTTTCCGCCCAAAGGTCCTCTGGTGCATCACGTGCCAAGAGACACCCAGGCCCGTGTTGAAATTAATCTTGCCTTGGAGACCGACCACACACAAGTTCAGGAGCTGTGGACGGTCTCTAATCAACGAGACCGACGCTGCTGGGTGACAATAAGGCTTGTGCCAGGCTAAGGTGGTGTGCGATAACGGGCGAAATCTGCTTGCCTGGCCCTTAAATCGGTAGGCTGGTGACACGATCCCTTGCCTGGCACATGTCATGAAGAACCTTGGTCCGTCCAGAAATTTCTAAAGAGCTAAACCCGGGTCTGGACTGCCTGCTGAAAAGGCTCGAGTCTGAGTCAGCACTTCACGCCGTTCGCACCCTGCTGTCAATCCCGCCTGGCCTGCGTTGCAGCGTCAGCTCGTCCTCGCCGTCAACCGTCTCATTGTTGAGTGGCACACAGCTCTGGAATTCCCCCTCCACATGCTCCATCGATTGTGGCAGCAGCGCAATGCCATTACGCAGGATACGAAGTGACACATGGCCTGACAAGCAGGGTACTGGACCTCGGGGGTGTTGAAGCCACGCGAGAGTGGAGCAGGTGAAGAAGGAGCTCTGGCACCATCCTTGCCAGTTTTGAAAGAAGCCACCAAAAAATGGTCAGTGCGGACAATGCCTTGTCAGCATGACATTGTGGTGATCTTAGTTCAGGAACTATCGTTGGAGACACTCTGGAAACAACAGGTCCCGCCAGCGACGGAGGGAGGAGACGGACACAGATGCGGACACGGAGCCTTCTCTCCGACAAATCCACAAGGCCCGACAGTTTCACAATTTCATCGTCTTCATTAGGCAGTGGTCTCGGGGTCCAACTAGTGCAAAGGGTGCGCATCAGCTCTCCAGGGTGCATCACTCAGGCAGCCAGGGCAGTGTTGAACTGTGTGCCGGAGGCAGGCTTAAGGAGGAGCGAGGAGGAGGTATTCCATAGACACCCGATGTACCGACGTCCCCTGCCTTGGATGAGGTTGGCTCGACTGAGGAGAGAGGAAGATGAGGAAGATCAGTTTGCTAGTGCCCGCTCGACCAGAGGCTTGGAATCAAGTGCTCCATCTCTCACATGAGTGCTTGGATGCTCCATTTCTCTCCAACATGTATTCTCTGCATTAAGGCCATCAAAATGAACAACAGTGTTTACGGGTTGGCCACGCCGTCCTGGATCCCCGGTACAAAACAAAATCAGCACTTTCCTTCCACCAACCCATATAAGATTAAAATGCAGGAAATGGAGACCTTTGCTGATTGATCAACTGGAGACAACTATGCGTCTGCTTCACGTTCCCCAAATGTCATTTGGAACAACATCACGACGAACAGCGAGTAGAGTGCCAAGTAGGCGAGCGCAGCAGCAGGCAAGGTGGCGAGAAGCCTAATGGGTGACCTCTGTCAATCGTTTGTTTACCCACCCTCACCAACGCATGCAATGCAGGGCACACATCCAACACAGACCAGATATCAGTCTTACAGATTATGGTGCTACGACTATCTGCGTCACAACACCGAAGATTTTTTGCATGTGTTCCGTACCCAAAAGACTTCTGGGTATCCAAAATGGACCGAATGGCCCGAGCTGGCTCGTCACGCCAACGAGGTGTTGTCCTGCCAGCAGCCAGCGTCATAATCTGAGCGGAACCTTCAGCACAGCTGGAGGATTCATTACAGACAAGACGCATCCTGTCGGCTTGCCACAGATAATGTGGGAATCTGTTTGACTTTCCATCAAGATGGAATCAGCATGATCACTGATGATGTTGTGCCCCAATTGCCGAGGTCACCGATTAGGTTGCCGGTCTACTTCACATTCCTTTTTCAAAACAGAATGGTCCTCTTGTGAAAACTTTTTGTGAAAATGATCATTTTCTACTATGGCAATTTTTTATTCTCTTTTCCCAACAGTTCATTTTGATGGTGTTGCTGTGAGAGACTGTAAACAGACAGCAAGGTTTCTGACAACACGCGTATTCCATTTATCGCGGCTCACTCACCTTATCTAAGAAGTTTTTCGCATTGTCAATGGTTTTGAGGTCATGTCTGTGAGATACTGCAATAATCATGTCCTTTGGAAAGAACATGAGACATCTAAGTGCATTTCTCCACTCTACAATTTTTAATAGTGGCTGAGAAGTCATATTATAATTTTTTTAGGGTCATGTTGCTGTGAGATTACAGCTATAATTATGGATCCTTTGGTATAGGAAATGTTTGGCTTCTAAGTGGCATTTCTCCCTCACAATTTAACAAGTGGCTGAGAAGTCATTTTTTATAATTTTTTGGGTCATTCTGCTTTGAAATGCAGCAATACTACAGATCCTATTATAAAAAAAATGTTGTTTCTAACATACATTTGTTCTTCACAATGACCAAATGTGGCTTCAAGGGTCATGCTTTGAATTTTTGGGGGCTTTTGCTGTGAACAAGCAGCATACTACATGGATCAGGTCCTATTCTAAAAATGTTGTTTCAACAGACATTTCGTTCTTCCACAATTTGACGGCAAAGGTGGCTCAAGGGCATGCTTGAATTTTTGGGTGGCATTTGTTGGCTGTGACATGCAGCTATACTACAGTCCTATTCTAAAAATGTTGTTTTCTAACAGACATTTGTTCTCACAATTTGGACCAAAGTGGCTCAAGGGTCATGCTTTGAATTTTGGGGCATTTTGCTGGTGACATGCAGCTAGACTACATGGGGGTCCTATTCTAAAAAAATGTTGTTTCTAAACAGACATTTGTTCTGCACAATTGGTCAGAGTGGACTCAAGGGTGATGGTGCTGTCAAAACGGAATAGTAGACACTGTTAATAGGACACATATTGCAAAATGACTTGTTTTTGCAAGATCTTTATACATCAGCTATCAGAGCCTTGTATTGAGACAAACCCATTTTAATACAATGAAAAAAAAGAAACAAAAGACATGGTGGGATTCCATTCCTATTTAAAAAAATGTGTTTATTCTAGAAATTAAAGTACTAAAAAAAACTTGCATGTACAAAATAGCTGTTAAGAAAAAATTCTCTGAATTTACAAGGGAGATACAGGAAAACTGACCAGATGTAGGTTATCAGAGAACATGAGTATGGAAGCACACGACAGATAGAACAAGTACAGAGACCATTTCCTCCAGGGCACGTTGAGTTAAAATGAGAAAAAGAATGCCAAGAAAGGGCACCTGGGTGTAACAGAGCGTAACCACCAGTATTTCCAAGTGCCGCTAACTTGGTCCACACTCAGAACGAAGGGCAAGCGCTAACTACCCAGGTATTTACTGTGTACAGAGGAAGGCTGGAGTTCTCTCGACACTTCCAGCTTCCGCACTCTCTTCAGCACGACTAGTTTTCGTGCTGCGTCATCAGTGCATTTTAACCTGCGTGTATAATAGATACGACGCCAGCCTGGGGCTTTCACCGCACCCGACTGTAACTCCGCCCTGGGTCAGCTGTGGCCCAGTACAGGTATAAATCAATGGTCCAGTGAAAGCTTAAAATGGTGGTTGAAAGACTCTTTTTCCGTCACTTTTTAAATGTGGGGGTCATTGCATGTTTGGGGCTCAGTGCTGTGGCCCAGGACATGTAGAGTCAATGTCCAGTGAAACTAAAATGGTGGTTGAAAGACTCCTTTTTCCGGCACTTTTTTAAATGTGGGGGGTCTCAGGTTTGGGGGCTCATGCTGTTGGCCCAGGACAGGTATAGTCAAATGGTCCAGTGAAACTAAAATGGTGGTTGAAAGACCCTTTTTTCCGGCACTTTTTTAAATGTTGGGGTCATGCAGGTTGGGGCTCATAGCCGTGGCCCAGGACAGTATAGTCCAATGTCCAGTGAAACTAAAATGGTGGTTGGAAAGACTCCTTTTCCGGCACTTTTTTAAATGTTGGGGGTCATGCAGTTTGGGGCTCATCTGTGCCCGGACAGGTATAGTCCAATGGTCCAGTGAAACAAAATGGGTGGTTGAAAGACTCCTTTTTCCGGGCACTTTTTAAATGTGGGGGTTCATGCAGGGTTTGGGCTCATGCTGTGGCCCAGGACAGGTATAAAGTCAATGTCCAGTGAACTAAATGGTGGTTGAAAGACTGCCTTTTGTCCGGCACTTTTTAAATGTGGGGTCATGCAGTTTGGGGCTCATGCTGAGTGTGCCCAGGACAGTTCATAGTTCCCAATGTCCAGTGAAACTAAAATGGTGGTTGAAAGACTTCCTTTTTTTTCCCGCACTTTTTTAAATGTGGGGGTCATGCAGGTTTTGGCTCATGCAGTGGCCCAGGACAAGGTAGACGTCAATGTCCAGTGAAACTAAAATGGTGGTTGAAGAGACTCCTTTTCGCCGGCACTTTTTAAATGTGGGGTCATTCAGGTTTGGGCTCATCGCCTGCGTTCCAGGTCAGGGGATATTCAATGTCCAGTTCAAGTAACATGATGGTTTCAAATCATACTGCCCTCTGTGCTGACTTTTAATTTGTGTGTGATCAGGTTTAAGGGTCAGGCGTGGTACAAGACAGGATAGTAAACTGGACTTGACTTTTTTTCTGTGACTTTTATAACAAAAGGTGGTTTGCCTAAGAGAAGGACGTATCCATTTGACTGTTTGTGGATGTTATTTTCAGCTTCTCCACCTTTTTGGTGTAATAATGAGGGTTATTGCCTCTCCCCATAGACTGTTAATGGTATCGGCGCATAAATCGATGCCCTCACTATCGAAAAACTATCGATAGCCGGGCAGGCCGACTATCGACTATCGACTGATCTCTATAGCCAATGCAATCGCTCAACACTAGTAAGGAGTAAACCAAGTAGTCTGGGTCGACGTTAGGGCAGTACAGCTGGTAGTACCGTATGGGACCCAGACACACTGTGAAACAAGGGGGCGAGGGGGAGTTGCCACCTGCTGGTACCATTGCCTTGCTTCATAGGATTGGTAGAAAGAACAGGCAGATCTTTTCTTTCTACCATATAGACTCAATTGTATCTCAATTATATGTGCGTCCTGCCCCTGTCATATGTCGCAGTGCCGATGACATGATGATGTGACATCATGCGCCACTTGTGTTGCTTCCTGCCCTAGTCCCCAAGTCTAAAGAAATAGCTTGGGGCTGAGAGCAGGCTGAAACACCAAAGGAGTGAGGAGAGGTGAGTATTAGGGGTTTCTTTTATTTATAATGGGGTGAATATATCACTATCGACGTACTGTGGGAACCTATATGGTTGCCTATCGGTGGCACTTATATAGCAGCAATAAAGGGGCCTCCCCGTAGGTAGGTAGTTATGTTGTAGCTCTCTACTTATTGGTGGCCCCTTTATACCTATCTAACTATTGGGGGGCACTGTACAGCTACTAACATATTGGGGGTCCTATCAGCCTACCTTTGAGCCCTATATACGTATTTACATATTTGGGGGTCCTACATACCTACCTACATACTGGTATCCCAATATACCTACCTACTGGGAGGCCCCTATATAGCTAACTACATATTTGCGGTACCTACTGTATTTATAGTGTGGTGAGCATGGGCATGAGGTTAGGAGTTAACTTGAAGTGTAGACAAGGAGGGAATAGGCGGGCCAGCTAAGTAGCAACCAATAAGGGCACAGATAAGAGGAGGAGCCCTAGTTAGAATTGTTTGAGGGAAGTCAGTGTGAGAAGAGAGAGAGAAAAAGAAGGTTCCAGAAGGGTGCAGAGAGTCATTGAGATGGCAAAGACGTATTAGTCCACAAGAGGGGATGCTGGGTTCTGCCCAGGACTGGGCACAGAGTTAAGTGCCCCGTATACAAATAGTTCTTTTGGAAAGAGAAGGAGATGGTCGGGGAAAAGGATTTCCCTTCCCCATTCCTGAGGCATTACTAGAGAGAGGACACGAGAGAAGAAAAAAGGTATCCCCTAAATCCTGTCTGGGGACAGAATGGGACAGAGACGTATTCTGTTAGAAGGAGTGAGCTTGGTTTTAGCCTCCGGTGGCAGGTGGAAGGGTCAAGGAGAGACCCTTATCTGAAACGAACAATGGCAGAAAGAAGGGTAGGAAAAGAAGCCACTCCAGGATCACGAACTGTTAGGGAACAGCCAAGGTTAGCAGGAAGAGTGTTCCCTGCATGCTGTATCATGATGCTGGGGCTGTACACCTGTTGAAGCATCGTTTGTGTCCTGAGATCTGTGACCTTGTACAGAGCAAGTTTGTCGAAAGTAAAGACCAGGGGGGACATGTATGAATGGGACATGTAAAACTGTGCCAGTTTTCTGGTGTACTTTGTGCCAAAATGAATGTATGAACAGGTGCACTCCAAACTTTGGCATGATAAATTTGTTATGCGACCATAAGACGAACTTTTTGTGTGTCCAAAGTTTACGAGGCTTTCTGCGGGCTGTCACACCACATTCGTAGAAGTAGACACATTTATGATTCTTTGACACCAAATCTAGGTGCAGAACAGTTAGAACATCCAGACCAGTGTAAAGGTGGTGCCTGAGCCAGACTTGTGGTAATGGCTCTACACTGCCCTGTATGTATGACCTGAAGAATAACAGGCCAGACCAGGGTAAAAGGTGGTTCCTGGAAGCCCAGACTTGTGGTATTGGCTCTACACTGGCCCTTATGAATGACCTGCATGGAGACAGCCAACCAGGGTAAAAGTGCGTGAAACAGACTTGTGTACTGGCACTACACTGCCCTGTATGTTATGACCTGAAGATAACAGCCAACCAGGGTAAAGGTGGTGCCTGAGCCAGACTTGTGGTTTGGTCTACACTTGCCCTGTATGTATGACTGCAGAAGGAAAACAGCCAGACCAAGGTAAAGGTGGTGCTGAGAGAGACTTGTAGTTATTGGCTTCTGACACTGCGCCTGTATGGATGTCCTGCAGAATAACAGCCAGACCAGGGGTAAAAGGTGATGCTGAGCCAGACTTGTGTATATAGCTCTAAACACTGCCCTGTATTATGACCTCAGAAGAATGGCCAGACCAGGGTAAAGGTGGTTGCCTGAGCCAGACTTGTGTATTGGCTCTACACTGCACCAGTATGTATTACCTGCAGAGTACAGACAGACCAGGGTAAAGGTGGTGCCCTGAGCCAGACTTGTGGTATTAGGCTCTAGACTGCCTGTATGTATGACCTGCAGACGAACGGGCCGAGACCAGGGTAAAGGTGATGCCTGAGCAAGACTTGTGGTGTCGGCTCTACAGTGCCTGTATGTATGTCTTGCAGAAGAACAGCCAGACCAAGGTAAAGGTGGTGCCTGAGCCAGACTTGTGGTATTGGCTCTACACTGCCCTGTATGTATGATCTGCGGAAGAACAGCCAGACCAGGGTAAAGGTGATGCCTGAGACAGACTTGTTGTATTGGCTCTACACTGCCTTGTATGTATGACCTAAAGAAGAACAGTCAGACCAGGGTAAAGGTGGTGCCTGAGCCAGACTTGTGGTATTGGCTCTACACTGTCCTGTATTTATGACCTAAAGAAGAACAGCCAGACCAGGGTAAAGGTGGTGCCTGAGCCAGACTTGTGGTATTGGTTCTACACTGCCCTGTATGTATGACCTGTGGAAGAATAGCTTCATACATTCTGCCGCATTCTACACTGCCTTAAAGCAATTTAGATCTGGCCGTCAGCACCAGGATTCATACATGTCGCTCCAAGAGTTCTTTTTATACAACACTTGTGGATGCCCAGACCACACAGAACACAGACTGGCAGGGAAAGAACATGAGTAGCAAAGGCAATTGATGGCCAAAGGCGCAGTCTCTTTTGTACCGTATGGGCAGAGGACTGCACTGAGGCCTGAACAGGCACGGTCGTTACACTTATCCAAAAGGACCAAAGTTAATGATGCTTATGTGACACATTCACTTCTTTCCCCAAAGTCCTTAACCTTCTACTTTACTGCAATAAAAGGCACCAGATTGTGGATTCTACTGTAATGATTTATTTTTACAATATAAGATAAGTAGTGTTGAGCGATTGCATTGGCCATCGACATCGGTCGATGGTCGATAGTCGACCATCATCGACCAGATAGTCGATAGTGAGCAGTTGATTATGAGCGATGACCATTAAAGTCTATGGGAGAGCAACAACACCTTCATTCTTACACCCAAACAGGGCTGGAGAAGCTGGAATTAACATCCACAACAGTCAAATGGATACGTGCTACATCTTAGGCAACACACTTAGGTTATAAAAACCACAGAAAAAAAAATCACACAACATTCACTATCCCTGTCTTGTACCACAGCATGACCCTTAAACCTGCATCACCCACAAATTAAAAAGTGCCAGAAGGCAGTATGATTTGAACATCATCTTACTTGAACTGGACATTGAATATCCCTGTCCTGGAACGCAGCGTAAGCCCCAAACCTGCATGACCCCCCCACGTTTAAAAAGTGCCGGAAAAAGGAGTCTTTCAACCACCATTTTAGTTGAACTGGACATTGACTATACCGGTCCTGGGCCACAGCATGAGCCCCAAACCTGCATGACCCCCACATTTAAAAAGTGCCGGAAAAAGGAGTCTTTCAACCACCATTTTAGTTTCACTGGACATTGACTATACCTGTCCTGGGCCACAGCATGAGCCCCAAACCTGCATAACCCCCAGATTTAAAAAGTGCCGGAAAAAGGAGTCTTTCAACCACCATTTTAGTTTCACTGGACATTGACTATACCTGTCTCCCGGGCCACACATGAGCCCCAAAACCGCATACCCCCACATTTAAAAATGCCGGAAAAAAAATCTTTCAACCCCCATTTTAGTTTTTACTGGACA
>JAODAL010077932.1:0-13099 GCA_025379985.1 Phyllomedusa bahiana
GGGGGCCTGGAGACGGGGGACTTCACTCGCGGCACATGAGCCCCGGGGGGATGAACTGGAGGAGGGGGAATTGGACAGAAGCATTGTCTGGTGAAATGAGGGATTTTTCCCCAGGGACTAGAGGGGGAGCAGGAGACGGGAGGAGGTAGATGGAGATGGGGAAGACGGGGCAGTGACCCCCAAGCCCCCGTGGCAGTATACAGTAGAGGAGGCGGGGACCCCCTCGAGTCATTGGGAAATGGCCCCCACAGCTGTTTTGCCTATTAGTGACAGCCGAATAGTCTGCATCCGGAGGGGATACTTCTAGCTCTCCACCCTTTGGACCCTCGAAACCGGTCCAAAATGGACCTTTTTCCCGCTATTGAGGGGGGACAAACTCAAATCTATAGGGAAATATAGTAGTCAGTTGGCCCGCTGCCTATGTGCGGCTCGTCCCCCCTCTGACGGTCTGACCGGGGGTTCTTCACGCTCCGAAAAACTGCCGGGCTTTTGGGTTGTGGTTGGAGGAGCAGTACCAGCTCCATCAGCAGAAACCAAAGTCGGAGTCACGATGACAGCTTCCTTCACCCGCCATGAGGGGGGCATCGCCACAGCAGCACAGGACCGGGACAGACCCTGAACCAACAGGTGGGCCTTTACTTGGACAGCACTCTGCCATCCCAGTTAAAAGATCCCGGATACTGATAGCCAAAGGGGATTTTGTGGCCGCAACTTTGCCGATTTGCAGGGGGAAAAGCTGCCTCCCGGGCCGTAGGGGTGGCATCAAAAGGGGGTGTTCAGTCGGGGGGGCCTCTTTTCCCCCAACGAGAACCCGCTTGCCACGGGAAATGTGGAACGACTGCCCTTTGTCAAGGTGAATCGGTGTGGATCGGAGGTTTTCCCCAAAAAACCATCCCTTGGGCGTCAGACACATCAGCATGAGCCTCCCCAAACTGTGAGAAATGACTGGGGTTTAAACTACCCAACTAAGCCCCTATTCATTTTCCCCCACCAACCGATGCCACAAATCTGCTGCCATTTTCCATTGCCCCACCATCTTACCAGGGACTGGATTGCCCCCCACCCCACACCTGTCATTTTACCCCCTTATGCCTCATGCTGCTGCTGCTTTTTTGGTGCCCTGCATCCACACGTGTCATTTTGCCACTCTCTGACCTCATCGTTGCTCCTGCCCGTCACCCCCATCTCTGCCATTGTGCCACCCCGTGGCCCACTCCTGTTTTGCCCCTTCCCGAATGTCATTGTGCCACTCTTGACCTCATGCTGTTTTTGGGTGCCGTCGTCACCTCCACACCTTCACTAATGTTGCCCCCCTAGCTCTCCTTGTTTTTTTTTCCCGCTTTCGTGGCATGACTTTTCAGGCAACATTCCCGCTTCAGTTTTTTGGTCCCGTTTTGCCCTTTTAATGCCCCAGGGAATTTTATGTGAAAGGATTCAAGAGCGACGGCAGTCATCTGTGTGTCATACTAAAACACAACATTTATGAAAACCAAACCAACTCCCTCTGTATTTAAACATGGACAACATTCTACACACCCTGCAGGCTCTGTCAGCCTGGAAATAGTGTTTTTTTAAAGTGATTCGTCCCGAAGTAATTCGGAACGAAGTTATTTTTTGTCGGAAATTCGCGAAGTGACAAAAACCCAAATTTTGAGAAATTCGCCCATCTCTACCCCCAATACCAGAAGCCGAGCAGGCATTTCTTTTCCAGAAAAGCCGTCCCTGCCCTCGCAAGCCACGTGTCATCTAAAATCTCCAGCGCGTTGTCTGCATCTGTGTCCAGCAAAGTCCATCTGACCACTGATACATGGACTAGTAAGCATGGCCAAGTTGCTTTATCTCTGTGACAGCTCACTAGGTGAGCTGGGTAGATGTCTCTGGTGATGACGGTGGCTCTCAGGCTTGGCGCACACTCTTCAAAACCGCAGGGATGGTGCAGGGTTCTTTCCTACAAGGTCCACTGGTAGCATCACGTGCCCAGAGAAACCAGCCCATGTTGAAATTAATCTGTTTTGGAGACCATCAACACACAGGTCAGGAGCTGTGGACGGCTCTTCACAACGAGACCGAGCGCTGGCTGGGTGACAAGAACTTTTTGCCAGGCAAGGTGGTGTGCGATAATGGTCGAAATCTCCTGGCCGCCCTTAAAATCAGTAGGCTCATCCCTTGCCTGGCACACGTCATGAATAGACATGGGCGAATTTATTCTAACGAAGTGGAATTCGTTTAGAATTTCAGGAAAACTTCGATTCTGAACGAAGTCGAGGTTTGGGGTGTTTTGCGGGAATGAAGCGTGTTTTTGATTTGATAAAATGGCTGTGAGCACATGGCGGTACATGGGGCAAAGAACTCTGGGAGGAAGAAAGGCTAGCCTGCATGACATGTGCAGAGATGAAGCCAATCAGAGACTGGCGGGATTCTGTGACGTCACCGCACTATATAAGTCCGGCGCACGTGCCTGCTCACAACTGGCTCTCACAGTCTGTGTGGGGAAAGGGTGTTTGCTCGCTGCTGCTTATGATATCTCATACAAAAAGAACCATTTTTATACAGCGATTTTTTGGGGGGGTGTCACAGCTTGTCTCAGAGACTGCTTCTCTTATGTTCTAATTTTGATTTTGTGGGGTATTGGAACTGAAGTCCAGTGTGCGTCCATTTCAGCTTCATATATATTGTAATGCTATATGCTCAGTTCTTGAGCACATTGAATATCCAAGGGTTATCTAAGCCTGTTCCTGTTGTATTCAGTTAAAGAAACAGCGTTTTTACAATCCAAATACCACTTAATTTTTGGTTGCTTATTTATTTTGCGCAATTTAGATCCAGGGGTTAATTAAGCGTTGTTCTGCTGTTGTGGTCACTAAAAGAAACATTCTTTTTCACCGCCAAAGAAGAAATTTTGCCTGTGGCATAATTCATATCCGAAGGTTAAATACGAGCTTTTCTGTTGTTGTGTTCCTTAAAATACACACCGTTTTAACACGCTACAAAGCTGATAATTGTTGGCAGCACTTTTCTTTTGCGCAATTTACATCCAAGGGTTAACTAAGTATTTTTCTGCAGTTGTACTTAGTAAAAGAAACGTTCTTTTTCACCGCCAAAGAAAAAAGCCAAGCATCTTAGTGGGTTCATTTGGAGTCAAATGCAAGGTGTGTATTTATCATATACAGATATCTTCATCAAAAAAGGCCCTGTACATTTTAGAACAAACATATGTCAGACAGAGAGGTGGCAGGCTCTTCACCTGCGAGTGGCAGTGGCACAAACATTACTGGAGCAGACCCAGGTCGCAGCGCAGCTAGGGGACGTCGCAGCAGGGGTCAGTCGGTGAGGCCACAACTGCTGCTGTCATCTAGCGGCCGTGTGTTGTTCAGCAGCCCAAGGGTTATTGATTGGTTGACTAGGTCATCCACTTCCTCTCAGATGAAAATCTGACAAACCCACCAAGAGTCGGTGGGAACGTCGGGACACAACCCTTAGTTAGCATGGCCCGGGAGCGGGTCAGCGCCCTCACCTGTCCTCAACCCGCCTCTGTCCCATCCGGTTCCCTCAGCCAGAGATCTCCCATTTGGCTGGGATCATGCCAAAATATAAAGGAGGATGAACAATTTGAGGAGAGCAGTCAGCAGCTACTTGGCAGCGAAGAAATGGGGCCAATATCCCCTGCTTCTTGCAGTAGGTGGCAAAGTATAGATGTGGAGAGTGGCATGGGAGGTCCTGTTGTGAGGGATCAGCCTCTGCATACCAAGACCGGTGATGAGGACAGAAGTGACGATGAACACAAATAGATGATGATGTAGCCGACCGCACTTGGGAGCCGGGTGAGGCAAGGGCTTCATCATCGTCAGGGGAAGAGGGCGTCAGTTTTGCGCGTCAGGCAGCGGCGCAGCCAGCAAGTGGGTTATGTGCCGTGAGTCACAGGATAAACAGCAGTGTGAGGTCGGGACCAAGCGGCCACGGGGTAAAAAACCTGCTTCGCAGGTCCAAGAAAGTAGCGGCACAGGGGCTCAGCGAGGCAGCGGCGGCAGTAGTCACTCAGTGCGGAGTGTTGGGGGCAAAATCAGTTACTCGGCGGTGTGGCAGTTCATTGGCACCACTGCCCTGCATCAACACATGCAGCGTCAACATCCGGTGGCCTGGGAGAAACGGTTCTCAGATGTGGTGGTCCATCCTGCCGCCGCCGCAGCAGCAGCAGCGCCCAGTTGCACGCATGCCATTGCAGCCAGTCAAGGCTCCACCACCTCGCAAAGGGCTGTGTTTCTCTTTTACATCATCTCCCGGTCCAGATGCTCCTGCTCCTCGCTACTCATGGCGCCCGCAGTCGTTCAGTGAGGCGATGCAAAGCGACAACAGTAAAGCCGTCCAACCATCCTAAGGTGGCAGCAGCTGACCGTGCTCCTGTCAAAGTGTTGGTACTGCAGTCCCCTCCCTTTCCAAATGGGGACTCTGCACCATTCAGAGAACTAATGGCTTGTGCCGAGCCGAATGGAAAGTTCCAAGCCATAATTTCTTTCCAAAAAGGCATACCAGCACTTCATAAATATATATAACAGAATGTGGGCCAGTCCTTGAGCTTATCGGTTTGTTCCAAGGTGCATGGCAGCGCCGACGTCTGGAGCTGTAACTACGGTCAGGGCCAGTACATGTCCTTTACGGCCCACTGGGTGAATGTGCTTCCTGCCACGGCACACCAACAACTTGGACAGGAGACGCCGCTTTCTCCTCCACGTTGTCAAACTGCGGCTCCTGCGCTAATGTCTGCCTCCTCCTCCTCCACCACCACCATCATCTCAGCCTCCACAAGTATTTGCTCCATCAAACCACATGTGAGGGCACAGCGGTGTAAACCAGTTCTACACCTGACTTGCCTCGGCGAAACAAAGGGCCCACAGGGGAGGAACTGCTCCGCATCATGCAGCAAAGAAATCGATGTGTGGCTTTCTTTGCGCCAACTGCAAATCAGAACCATGGTGACGGACAATGGGAAAAACAATGTTTCCGCCTGCACCGAGGAGGGTGGTCCATGCGCCATGCATGGCGCAAGTGTTCAATCTGCTTGTGAAAAGGTTCCTGAAGGATTCCACCGATCTACAGAAGATTCTGAAACTGGCCAGGAAACTGTGCATGCACTTCATCCATTCCTACAAAGCCAGGAACACCCTCCCCCAACACACCCTGATATGCAATGTTTCCACCCGTTGGAGATCCAGCCTGCACATGTTGGACCGACTGTATGAAACAAGAAAGGCCTTTAAAACGATTTTTGATGATTCAGGGGGAAACAGGAGTACTCTCCTGGGTAATTTTGATGTCAGCCAGTGGCAGCTCATGCGTGACACTTGCCTTTTTCTGAGGCCCTTCAAGGGGGCCACGTTATTTGTCAGTCCCCCAGGGCTACGGGATGAATGACGTCATTTTCCCCTGCTTCATGTCCTGAAACAGATTTCTGAAAAATCTGTCTGGGCAGGGGACTGAAGACGTGGCGACTACATTTCGCAGACACATGAGTCCGGTGGGGACTGAACTGGAGGAGGGGGACATTGGAGCAGAAGCATTGTCTGGTGAAATGAGTGGATTTTCTACCCAGGGGACAAGAGAGGAGGAGCAGGAGCAGCTGGAGGAGGTAGATGGAGATGAGGAAGACGAGGCAGATGACCCCCAAGCACCGTGGAAGTATACAGTGGAGATGGAGGCAGGGAGACCTCGGAGTCACTTGTGCAGATGGCCCGCAGCATGCAGATTTGCCTGGCTAGTGACAGCCGAATAGTCACCATCCGCGGGAAGGATACTTCGGGCTCTCCGCCCTATTGGACCCTCGCTACCGGTCCAAAATGGGAGCCTTTTTCCCAGCTGCTGAGAGGGAGGACAAACTCATATACTATAGGGAAATCCTCCATAGTCAGTTGGCAGCTGGCTATGTGCGGCATCGTCCCTTCTCTGACAGGTCTGACCGGGGGGTTCTTCAGCACTCACGTACTACTGCCACGGCTGCTGGGGGAAGGTGGGGGGGTAGGAGCAGTACCAGCTACATCAGCAGCAACCTAAGTCTGGAGTCACTGATTAGCAGCTTCCTTCACCCGCCTAGTGAGGAGGGCTAGCCCGCCAGCAGCAGCAGCAGCAGGACCTGGAGCAGTCCCTGAACCAACAGGTAGTGGCCTACTTGGACAGCACTCTGCCATCCCAGTTAGAAGATCCGCTGGACACTGGCACCCAAAACTGGATGTGTGGCCGCAACTTGCCGAGTTGCAGCGGAGAAGCTGTCCTGCCCGGCCAGTATGTGCATCAGGCGGGTGTTCAGTGCGGCGGGGGCCACGTTACCCCAAGGAAACCCGCTTGTCCACGGGAAATGGGAACGACTGACCTTTGTCAAGATGAATCAGGTGTGGATCGGCCAGGATTTCCACACCCCCAAATGCCTTGGGGCGTCAGATTACATCAGCCATGACGCCTTACCAAAATTTTGGAGGAATGAGTCTGGATTCAAACTACCTGCCTCAGCCATTAATTCTGATCCCCCGCCACCCGCCTGATGCCACACACTGCTGACAGTTTCTCCCTCGGCCCCCAACCATCTGTACCACGGACTGGTATTGCCACCCACCTCCACCCGGTGTCATGGTGTCACTCTATGACCTCATGCTGCTGCCGCTGTTGCTGGAGCCGTGACATCCACACTGTGTCATTGTGACACTCTCTGACCTCATCCCTGCTGCTGCTGCTGTTTTTTGCTCCTGCCGTCACCTCCACTCTCTGCCATTGTGCCACTCTGTGGCCTACTCCTGTTTTTGCCACCTCCAGAATGTCATAGTGCCACTGTCTGGCCTCATGCTGCTGCTGTTGCTCCTGCCGTAAACCTCCCAAACTCTGTCATTGTGCCACTCTGTGGCCTACTCCTGTTTTTTCCACCTCCAATTTTCATTGTCCCACTGTCTGACCTCATGCTGCAGCTGTGGCTGCTGCCGTAACCTACACACTATTTCATTGTGCCACTCTGTGTCCTACTCCTGTTTTTGCCACCTCCAAAATGTCATTGTGCCACTCTCTGACCTCATGCTGCTGCTGTTTCTCCTGCCGTGACCTCCAAACTCTGCCATTGTGCCACTCTGTGGCCTACTCCTGTTTTTGCCACCTCCAGAATGTCATTGTGCCACTGTCTGACCTCATGCTGCTGCTGTGGCTGCTGCCGTGACCTAGACACGTGTCATTGTGCCACTCTGGGGGGGGCCTATTCCTGTTTTTGCCACCCCAAAATTTGTCATTGTGCCACTCTCTGATCTCATGCTGCTGTGGGTGCTACCATCACCTCCATACTCTGTCACTGATGTTGCCACCTGAGCCCTCAGCTTGTCTTTTTCCAGCTGTCGCTGCCATGACTTTATCAGGCTACATTCCCGCTTCAGTTTTTTGGTCAGTTTTGCCCTCTTAAGTGTCCAGGGAATTTTATAGTGAAGCGATTCTAAGAGCGGCGGCAGTCATATGCGTGTCATACTACAACACAACATTGTATGAAGACCAAACCAAGCTCCCTCTGCAGATTTAAGCATGGCACAACGTTCTACAGCACACTGAAG
Organism: Phyllomedusa bahiana; assembly: GCA_025379985.1. Lineage (NCBI taxonomy): Eukaryota > Metazoa > Chordata > Amphibia > Anura > Hylidae > Phyllomedusa > Phyllomedusa bahiana. The sequence continues at coordinate 7,572 of JAODAL010077932.1, forward strand.
GCTCTGTGCAGCCTGGAAATAGCTGTTTTTTAACATGATTCGTCCCGAAGTAATTCGGACCGAAACAAATTATGTCGGAAAATTCGGCGAAGTTACAGAACCGAAATTTTGAGAAATTCGACAATCTCTAGTCATGAACCTCGTCGTCCAGAAATTTCTAGAGCGCTACCCAGATCTGGGCTGCCTGCTAAGAAAGGCACGAGGTCTAAGCTCGGCCTCCCCGTCAACCGTCTCATTGTTGACGTGGCAACAAGCTGGAATTCCACCCTTCACATGCTCCAGTGATATTGACAGCAGCGCAATGCCATTATGCAGTACGAAGAGACACATGGCCTAACAAGCAGCGGTGCGGACCTCGGGGAGTGAGGCACCGAAAATGGAGGCAGGTGAAAGAGCTCTGCACCATTCTTGCCAGTTTTGAAGAATCCACCAAAATGGTCAGTGCGGACAATACCCTTGTCAGCATGACTATGGTGGTGATATTAGTTCTGGAACAAGTCTTGGACACTCTGAAACAGCAGGTCCCGGCAGTGACGGGAGGAGGAGCCGGACACAGATGCGGACACAGAGCCTATTCTCCGTCAAATCCAAAGGGCCCGACATTTTCAAACTTTTGGGTCTTCATTAGGACGTTTTTTGTATTCCAGGGTGCAAGGCGGCGCCTCGCTCAAGGGTACGTCATTGAGGAAAGTCAGGTCGTATTGAAGCTGACGAAGAAAGTGGAGGGGGAGGTTAGTTGTGGCGGGACAGACGTTCCGATTTTCCCCTGCCTTGGAAAGAGGTTGGCAGGGATTTGGGGCGGGGGAGGAAGATCATTTATATTGCCCCTCGACCCCAGGCGGGGGGGAAAAATAAGGCTCCATCCCACTAGTGTTGGATGCTCTTTCCTCCAACTGATCCTTTCATTAAGGCCATAAAATGAACAAATTTAAACTGGGTGGCCACCCGAAAAAAGCAAACTCAGACTTTCCCTTTCCACCCACAAAAATAGAGACAAAAAATACAAGAATTGGAGAACATGCGATTGATCAACTGGCCCTGTTGCGTTCTTCACTTTCTTAAAATGTCACGGGGAACAACGTCACAACTGGATAGCAGTAGAGTGCAAAGTACCGAGCAGCAAACAGCGGATTTAGCGAACCTAATGGGTGACCCGGGCAATTTTTATTTACCCCCCCTCCCCAAACGCATGTAATAAGGCACACATAAAACCACAGAACCGGCTTAAAAGATCAGGTGAACGACTATCTTTCTCAAACCGATTTTTTTTTGGATATTTTTCCGACTAAAACGACTTCTGGTATCCAAAATGGATAAAGGCACAAACTGCTCGCCAACCATAGGATTTTTGCCTGCCCAGTCCCACGTCAATTTAGGGGGTTTTTTTCCCTTCACACAGCTAAAGGAGTCATTACGAAAAACCACCCCGCTTTCCCAATTTTTGGATGTTTGATTTTCATAAAAGGGGAATCGGGCAGGGATCTCGATGATGTTTGTGCCCCAAATTTTTGCCGAGGTCACGATTAGTTCCGGTCTACTTCCATTCCTTTTCCAAAAGAAATGGACCTTAAAATTTTTTTTTAAAATGATCATTTTTACTGAATTTTTATTCTAGTTCCCAAAAGGTAAATTTTGCTGGTTTTGGGTGAGGAGACTTAAAAGAAACCCCAATGTACAAGGTTTCTGAAAAAAAACGTATTCCATTTACTACTTCATTTTTTTTTCGATTGTCAATGGTTTTGGGGTAGGGGTGCTGTAGATACAGCTTATCATGGCCTTTTGGGAACAGAAATGGGGCTTCTAAGGATTTCTCCCTAAAATTTTAACAGGGGTGAGAATCTTTTTTTAAATTTTTTTTTGGGTCATCTGCGTAAAATCACTTTTCTACAGTCTATTAAAAAAAAAAAAGGGTTTTCTAACAGAATTTTGTTCTTCACTTTTTCAACAGGGGCTCAAGGGTATGTTTTGGAATTTTCAGGGATGTTCTTTGAAATGCCTAACTAAGGTCTATTAAAAAAAAAGGGGTTTCAACAACATTTTTTTTTCACAATTGTCAAAAATGGCTCAAGGTCTTTTTTTGAAATTTTTTGGGGGCATGTTGTGTAAATGCAGCTAACACAGGCCCTATAGAAAAAATGTGGTTTCTAACAACTTTTGTTCCTTAAAATTGTCAAGGTGGCTCAAGGGTGTGTTTTTTGTTTTTTTGGGGGCTGGGTTGTAAAAAAACAGGGAATTTTTGGACACGTTAATGGACACATTTTGAAAAATGACTTTTTTTTGCAAGATCTTTTACATGCTAGAAATCCTGTAGTGAGACAACCCATTTAATAAATAAAGGAAAAAAAAAAAAACAAAAGACGTGGGGGGATTCCATCCTATTTTAAAAATGTGTTTTTTTAATTTTAAACTACTAAAAAACTTGCATTACAAAATAGAGTAAAAAATTCCTCTGAATGTACAAAAGGGGGGTACAGGGAAAATTTTAAAAAGAGTGGTTATTAGGGAAAAATGGGGTAGGAGCACGGGGCAAAACAAAAAACAGAGACAATTTTCCCCCAGCCGTTAGTAAAACAGAAAAAAAACCAAAAAAAAGGGGCCCGGTGGAAAAAGGCATCAACCACCCAAATTCCAAGGAAACCCAATTTGGGCCGCACTCATAGAGGGGGAAACCTACCCAGTCTTACGTAAAAAGGTGGATCTTACCTCACCCTTCCCCTTCCGCACTCTGCTTCCACGATTTTTCGATGATGTGTCCCTAAGGGCAATTTTTACCGTGTTAATAATGCGGGCCCACTTGGGGTCTCATCGACCCACTGTAACTCTGGGGCCCTGGCCTGAACCCGCGGGAAAAGATGACAGACCCTTTGCCTGGGCTCTCACCAACCCACTTAAATTGGCCTCGATGGGCCTCCGTGTAAAACAATGATGCCGCACTGGCTCTCACCGTTTGGGGGGAATCAGGGAGCTTAAATACCTCTAAAAAAAAAAGATTTTGAAAAAAGGGGAATTTCTGTGAGGTTTTAAATAGTGTCAAAAATGGGTCCAGGGCGGACCAAATTGCACAATTTGAGGGTTAAAATTTTCTGGGGCTGGATCACTATGGGGGCGCATCAATTTATTCCAGGGGGGGTCTGTCCTAATCACAAGAAGGGTTTAGAGGAAAAATGAAACCAAAGAATTTTGGTGAAACACTTCCCGAACCAGGAGGGCAAATTCTTCTCAACTAACAAAGGGTTTTTGGTGTAATTAGGACATTTTTTTTTACTTATGGGGTCGAAAAAAATTTTTCCATTAACAGTAAAAAAACCTTTTAAAAATGCAGAAGGGGTTATTTTTCCACTTGAAAAAAAGCAAAATATAATAATGTAAAAAAAAAAATAAAACTTCCCTTAATAAATTTTGTAAACAAAAAAGTCAGTTAACAAAAAAAAAATATAAATGAATCACTGTAAAAATAGATTCAAAGCCACTTTTTGGGGATCTGTGGGTCAAACAGGGTTTTGGGGATGCTGTGGCGGGCAGGGTTAACAATGTCCCTTCAAAAAATGGTGGGGTTTAAAGACTCCTTTTTTTTGGCACTTTTTAAAATTGGGTCATTAAATTTTAAGGTCATTCTGCGGGCCAGGACGGGTATTCAATGTCCAGGGGGGAACTAAAAATGGTTCAAGTAAACTGCCTTCCTGAGGTTTAAGGGTCAGCTGTGGGACAGGGCAGGGATAGTGAATATCTGTGACTTTTTTTCTGTGACTTTTTAACCTAAGTGTGTTTACTGTTTGGTGTTTAATTCCATTCCCACACTATTGGGTGTAAGAATGAAGGTGTTGTTCCTCTCCCATAGACTTTAATGGTCATCGGCGATTATATATTATCGGATATCGGCATGATAATTGACAATATCGACTACCAATCCGATGACGATAGTTGACGCAATCGCTCATCACTAGTCTTCAGTAGTGATGAGTAGTGATTAGCGATTTAATCAAGAAAAGTTGAAATCGAAGTGAATTTCACTTTTTCCGAGATCTCAATTCAATCTGATTTTTTTCCCCTTAAAATCGTATTAAAAATTGTGATCGCGGTTTCAGATCGCGCCATTTTCGCAGCTTCCTATAATGTTAGCGGCCAGCCAATCAGCGCAGAGCACAGATGGGGGTCAAAAACGTCACCAGTGGGGGGTGTAGGTATCTCATTGGCTGCTAAAATCACAAGACCACGTTTTTTTAAAAATTCACGGACTTCTTGCTCGCCGCCATTAGCTTTCAGACTGTGAACTGAATGCATCTCTCTCTCTCTGCACTGCTTTTTAGAGGCTGTCAGACACTATTTCCCAGTGCTTTCACCACAGAAAGGCTCCTAGATAGTTTAGTTAGGATAGGGTACAGCAAGATTAGGCAATTTGATACAGTATTAGTCAGAGATTTGGATACAGCTGCATTGTCCTAAAACTTCCTTGCAGCATTTTCTGAGGGGGGAGGCCACTTTATTCTGGGGGAATCTTCTGCATCCGACACAGCTACATTAATCTCTCATAAGAAATCACTGTTCTATATAGTTTTATTCTGAAAAATGTTAGTCATTGGCCACAACGTCTGTGCTGCAGTGTAGTATGGACAGCCAGTGTACAGGACACTTTGGAAAATAGCCCTAAATAGAAATAGCAATTATACACAGCTGTTTGGCAGAAAACTTCATTCCGTTCACTTTTTTCGCATGAAGTAGTTTTGGGGATGGAGGGGGGCAGCTGGGGTAAAAGACCCTGTTCTTCAATAAGACCCAATTTCCATATAAAAAAATCCTGTTTATAATCCTTAATGCTTGTCACATAAGACCACCCTTGCTTGGCTATTCCGTAGAAAAAGTCAACTGCTAGTCCTACTTGGCAGTTCTAAATTAAAAGGACAGAAGGAAGAACACTGTTGACTGATTGTCAGAGTTGTTCCACCACACCTAATTTCATAGATATTCCATAACGTTGTCAGTTGTTACAAAAAAACACAATTATTAGCGATACCGTAAACAAATATTCTATTTGTACTCCTGGTTTTCAGTTGTAGGAAAATACCACATTTCAGAGATATTCCGTAGAAAAAAAAATTCTATTTCTACTCCTGGTGTGGTTGTCAGTTGTCAGAAAAGACCAAATTTCTTAGATAATCCAGAAAAAAATATTCTATTTGTACTCCTGGTTTTTCAGTTGGTTTGGGGAACAGACCACATTTCAGAGATATTCCGTAGAAAAAAAAAATCTATTTCTACTCCTGGTGTGGTGGTCAGTTGTCGGAAAATACCACATTTATTAGATATTCCATAGAAAAAAGTCAATTGCTAGTCCTATGTGGCAGTTGTAAATTACAAGGACTGAAGCAAGAACACTGTTGAATTGGTGTTACAGTTCTTCCATATGACCGCATTTCACAGATTTTTAGATTTGAAAAACAATTCGTTTCTAATCCTAGTTTGCCAGTTGGAAATTATAGGGATTTAAAAATATTTGTGATTTGCTGTCTTTGCAGTACATTCTTTAATAA
>JAODAL010077933.1:0-13098 GCA_025379985.1 Phyllomedusa bahiana
GAAATTTAAACAGCCAAAAAAGAAGTGGGGGTTTTTTTTTGTAAAAAAAAAACGCTTTTCTTTAAATGAATACAAAAAGGAACTGGCTTTGTCCCACTTGGTTTTTTAATGTAATGCAGCTGCAGTGGCCCCACACTGGATTTTTAATCCAATACCCCCAAAAAAACAGAAATAGAACATTCAGAAACAGTCTCTGGGGAAAAAGCTGAGACACCCCAAAAAATTTGCTGTGTAAATAAAAAATTCTTCAGAAAGCGCTATCACCCGCAGCAGCACCTTCCCCGTCAGCATTGAGAGGGTGTTTGAGCTCCCCGGCGCGCTGGCTTATAAAGTGCGGTGAAAGTCCCAAATCCCGCGGTTTGATTGGCTTTATCTCTGGGACATGTCATCAAGGGGTATGCCCCTTCTTCCTCCCAGAGTGCTTTGCCCCAAGTAACGCCATGTGTCGCAGCCATTTTTTCAATGAAAAAACACACTTCGTTCCCGGAATCCCCCCAAAGTTCCCATTCGTTACGAACCGAAATTTTTCCCGAAATTCTTAAAAGAATTTTCCCCTTCGTTAGGAAAACGTTTTGGCCCATCTCTAATTGTGGTTTTTTAAAAAAAATTTTTGATATTCCCATCCGTCCCCACCTATTTATATTTTTTGCCAAAGATTCACAAACGGTTTTCAGAAACCCTCTGGCAGGAAACCCTTTGTCAGGGGAAAATTTTTCTTTCCAAAAATGTATTTTATTTTTTTAGACAATTCTTTTTAGGTTTGTTGTGAAAACCTTTTTCATATATTAAGGGGCACTACTGTTTTTTTAAACCAAAATTTTGTTCCCCGAGGGGGTTTTTTAAACTTTCCCTTTGGGTGTAGTTAGTTTGGTTTAAACCTCTATTAAACCCGGTTTTTGGGATTTTAACCCGTCTTGGGTTTTTGGGAAACTCTACTTTTTCTGAATTTGGGGAAGGGGGTTTTTTCTGTCCTTTTTTAAAATTGGGACTTACATGTAATTTTTTTCAATTTGGTTTATTTTTTTAAAAATTTTGTTGAGAGGAACAAACCATGGGACAAACATGGCGCCCAATTAAACCCCAAAATTTTTTTATGACTTGGTTTGGGGGGATTTGTCTATGTGTCTCCCCACTTTTAAAAAGTTTTGAGGTTTGGGGGAGATAATTAACGAAAATCTTCCCTCATCTGTACTGGGAAAGTTTCTGGAAATTTTTGGAAATTTTTCCCCCCTTTTTTTAATTTGCATTTTTAAATGGTTATTCATTTTACCTTTTTAAACTATTCTTGGGAACGTTTTTTCGTTTTTGGGCACTCAGGGGTTATTTAAGATCATAAATTGTTACAGATTTACACCCTTTTAAAAAAGAAAGGACAAGAAAACCCTTTGTTGCATTTTCAATAGCCAAACCAAGAAATTGCATAGATCTTTTCCCTATAGTCCCGCTTTTGAGAGCTTGACGTTTTTGTGGATTCAGATGATTGTTGGGTTTAAAGCAGTTAGAGATCTATCATATAAATTCATGCACGTGGGTATCCCATAGGATTGTTTTTTTGAAAAATGTTCAAAAGGTTTTCACATAAAGATTGTTTAAAAAACTCGCCCAACCCCATGGGGTTAAAAAAGTTTTTCCTCTTCCAGAGTTTCATTTGTTTCCCCATTTTAAAGACCCCTTTGCCCCCCAAAAAAGCAAACATTGTTATAAAACATTGGCACATTTTAAGCCAGGGTTTCCAACATGTTAGAGATTTTCAATCTAAACCGTTGATGTCGTATAGAAGGGCGCCTAATTTGAAAGATAGGTTGGTTAGAAATTCCATTCCATCTCTAAAATCTAAACAGACATATTTTGGCAAATTACAATTAGGATCTTTCCCTTGTCTTGGATGTGTTAATTGCCGAATTATGGTGAAAGGTAAAAATTGTGTTCACCCACTGACGGGCGAAGTTTTTGAGATTAAGTACTATCTATCTTGTTCGTCCAATTGGGTTGTATATATTTTATGGTGTCCATCTAAATTTATATACGTAGGAGAGACCACATGTGATTTAAAACAAGGTTAAATAACCATAGACATTCGATTCGCAAAAAAAGACTGGATTTGCCAGTTTCTAAGCATTTTCATGACGTAGGACATAGTGAATGGGACTTAAGATGTATGGTGGTGGATCACATACCTATTCCGAAACGTGGTGGGGACAGAAATATTCTTCTTAAAAAAAGGGAATTGAGATGGATTTATCAAACTAAGGCATTGAAACCACAAGGGTTAAATATCGATTATAAGATCTCTTCGGGTATGTTCGGATAGTATTCTTTCCTCAGTTACTTAGGTTGCTTGTTCATTTTCAGCATGGAGAAGCATGTTCTGTACTAACTTTAATTTTTTGTTTTTTTCTTTTAGATTTTAACAGTCTTTTGAACGCTCAGGGATGAGACCTCTATCGCTCGCTTCTTTATTCCAGCTGTTTGTTTTTTCGTTCAGCATAATGTTTTTTGTTTTTTTCTTTTTCATTACTATTATTAATTATTATATATTTTTATATTTGTTTTCATTGTTTTTCATGAATATATATATATATATATATATATATATATATATATATATTATTTTTTTTTTTTTTTATATTATTGGTTGTTTACATGAAAATTGTTATTTTCATTATTGTTTTGATTTTACCTATAAGGGTGTGTAGGCACCAGAGTATTATATGAGAGATTTAGCGGTGCGAGTGTTTAGGCCACTAGATGGTGCTCTAACTTATCGCACACATTTCACTTTTTGTTTCTAGGTTACTAAGTATTTGCATAACATCTAAGAATGGGATTTTCCCTTCTTTAATATGGCCGCGGTGTTTTTTTTGCCCTTAGTATGCCGCCCGGCGTGAGGTACGCCTGCGCAGTTGTTGCATTACCAGTGACGTGCTGGCCTTGCGTAGCGGGTTTCCGGACATTCCGTACGCCGAGTATAGTAAGGGCAGGTGGTTGTTTAACCACCTTCCGGTTATGCGCAGTTAGATGATAGAGACGCTGTTTGCTGTTTTTTTAGAATGGTCTGTTACACAGCTTGGATTTATGTTCAGGTGAGCGATATTGGTCTCCGCCCCTTTATTGATGTATTTTTTATTTTTTTATGCACTATTTACCCTGTAATGGTAATGTTATCTCTGTATAATATTGCCTCTTACCTATATTGCACGATGCACTTTATTGATGGAGTTGTTGTTTTTACACTGTGTATGTTTTATTGATAATTTTGCATCAATTTATATAATGATTAATTAATGACTGCTTTGATAAATACCCAGTTTGTATCACTTTGTATCACTTGAAAATGACTCTGTGACGGAGCCAAAACGTCTGTTTTGGAACATGTGTGAATAAAGTCACTTTTTTGGTTTTTGAAACTTCATGATACCTGGAGTGCTGCCATTCTTTCTTGGATATTCACTCACCGGCCACTTTATTAGGTACACCTGTCCAACTGCTCGTTAACACTTAATTTCTAATCAGCCAATCACATGGCGGCAACTCAGTGCATTTAGGCATGTAGACATGGTCAAGACAATCTCCTGCAGTTCAAACCGAGCATCAGTATGGGGAAGAAAGGTGATTTGAGTGCCTTTGAACGTGGCATGGTTGTTGGTGCCAGAAGGGCTGGTCTGAGTATTTCAGAAACTGCTGATCTCCTGGGATTTTCACGCACAACCATCTCTAGGGTTTACAGAGAATGGTCCAAAAAAGAAAAAACATCCAGTGAGCGGCAGTCCTGTGGGCGGAAATGCCTTGTTGATGCCAGAGGTCAAAGGAGAATGGGCAGACTGGTTCGAGCTGATAGAAAGGCAACAGTGACTCAAATAGCCACCCGTTACAACCAAGGTAGGCAGAAGAGCATCTCTGAACGCACAGTACGGCGAACTTTGAGGCAGATGGGCTACAGCAGCAGAAGACCACACCGGGTGCCACTCCTTTCAGCTAAGAACAGGAAACTGAGGCTCCAATTTGCCCAAGCTCATCGAAATTGGACAGTAGAAGATTGGAAAAACGTTGCCTGGTCTGATGAGTCTCGATTTCTGCTGCAACATTTGGATGGTAGGGTCAGAATTTGGCGTCAACAACATGAAAGCATGGACCACCCCCTTTTTGTTCAAGGTTCAGGCTGGTGGGGGTGGTGTCTGGTGTGGGAAATATTTTTTTTGGCATCTTTGGGCCCGGGGGTCCCAAATTGAGCATCGTTGAACACCTTGTTGTTTTTTTGAACAAGAATTGAGGCAGTTTAAAGGCAAAAGGGGGTCCCAACCGTTACTCATGGTGTACCTAAAAAAGGGGGTGAGTGTATTTTATATATATATTTTATATATATATATTAATTAATTATATATAAATATTAATTTATATATAATTATAATATATATATATATATAAATATATATATAAATGGGCCCCTAATGCCAAAAGTATATATATATATATAAAAATTAATTTTTAAAAAATATATAATATATTAATATGCCAATAAAAAAGCTAGGCCCCCCCAAAAATTGGCCCCTTAGGGGCGTCCCCTGGATGGCCTGATAGACACATCTCCTGTGAGCTCCTCTGAAGCCAGTCCAAATCTGCTAAAAATAAGCCCACATCCCAGTTTTTTTGGGAAACCCCAGTCTGCTCTCTCGTTTCAGGGAAAAAGAATGAGAAAAAAGACCCTTTAAACAATTAAAATCCTCCAGAGATTACCAGAGTTTTGATAGGGCCCTGCTGCGTTTAATCAACTTCCCCCTTCTCCCTCAATGAACAGGCCCATGATCAGCGAAGAATAGCGATATCGGGGACCCTGTTTTGGGATTGACATTTGCAGTAGACATCCCTTTTCCCCACGGCTTCGCTCATTGTAGGTATACCACGTGATACAGTCTGCAATCCAGCTTGAACTTACCTGGGAAACCTTGCGCACTACAGCCCACAACCGGCTGCTAATCACCTGAGTAACCTCTGTGCACTACACCCTGCAACCCCACTGCTACATCACTGAGCAATTCGCGCACTACACCCCCAAAACCCGGGCTTGTACATATTGAGCAATTCTGCCCCTAACCCTAAAACCCTGCTTACTACACACCTACAATTTTGGGCCTAACCCCAAAACCCGGCTCTGCTACCCCCCGAGAAACCCTCGGGCCCCCTACACCCAAAAAACCGGGTCCCCAATCCCCTGAGAACCTCTGGTTTAAAAGGCCCAAACCGCTCTGACATCATTTAAAGCAACTTCTGCGCACTACACCCCGAAAACCTTTGCTACACACCTGAGAAAACCTCTCCCAAATTAACCCCAATCGGCTCTGCTCATCAGTGAAAAATCTCCGCACTTCAGCTAAAAACCGCGTTAATATCTAGAAACTTCTTGCATACAGCCAAAACCCGGCGCTGTACTTTACTTGAGTAACCTCTGTGCATTTTAAAAACCGCAACCCGGCACTGCTAATCCCTAAAATCTTGCGCACTACCCCCAAAAGGGCTCTGCACATCATTGAGAAACTTCTGCGCAAACCCTAAAACCTGCTTAAATCACCGAGAAACTTCTGCCCACTCCCCCACAACCGGTCGTACATTACCTGAGTAACCTCTTGCCTACACCCCCGCAACTTCTGCTTTCCCCTGAGCAACCTCTGTGCACTACAGCCAAAACGCTCTGCTACATCACCTGAAAACCCTCTGCGCACTACAGCCCCAAAACCAGTTTCCTACATCCCCTGAGAAACCTCTGGCATGCACCCCCGAACTGGCTTGCTAATCCCCTGAGAAAACGCTGGCATACAGCCGCAACCGGGCTCTGTACATTGGGCACTTAGCAATTGTTGTAGGCTATATTTTCTCATCTTTTTTTCGGCATTATTGAACAACTCGTATGTGCAAAACCCCGCCCCCCGGTTCCTCTTTTTTGCTATATTACCTGAATAACTCTGGGGGGCATTTTTCTTGTCCCCGCTTAACTGTTTCGGTGGACTTTAAAAACCATTTTTGGCACTACAGTCGGACACCAACTTTTTCAGCCCTATGCATCGTTTGGCCAACTTTTCCGCGATTTACCTGTCACGGTTTCCCCGTACTGTGGCAAACGAATCAATTCCCCATGGGAGGCACCCCCAAGAAAAAAAAAGAGCAACCCTTCAAACTCCCTGAATTTTACATTACATCTTCTAGGGGGCTCTTCCACAAAAGAATTGAAATTTTCCTTCCCTTTCGGTCTTGTATCCAGGGCCAAATCAGTGGCCCTTGACCACAGACTCTCTAGATAGCACCCCTTGACTGCCAAACGTAAGCGCTTTTTTATTTTGTACTACATGCAGTCTGAAAAAAAAGCACTGGTTGACTTAACAGGACTTTCATGCTTTAGCCACAAAACTGGCATATTTAACCCAAAAGGCGTTTTGAAACCCAAAACACTTAATGAGCCAATAGTGCTTTGAGGGGGAATTTAAAAGGGGTTCCCCAATAAGTTTGGTTAGAAGACAGATCTCGACGCAATAACTTCAGAATCCGGGGGAACCCCTGAAGGGACCCTGATCAGTTTAAATTTTCTTTTTAAAAAATTATGGCTCTGACACTTCCCCCAGCCCCAAGCAAGTTTATCTTTGATAAAATTTTCATAAAATCCTAAATGAGGAATCTACCACAGAAAGTCCCAAGAATACGATAGGCGAATTCATTCTTAATTAAAGGGGATTTCTTCGTGTCTACGCAAAGCGTTTTCTTGCGACTTTTTTGGGGGCCATATCAATCCCCCGATCTGTGGGCACTTGAGGGGTAAAGAAATTCAACCAAAACCCAAAGTCCCCCGGGACAATGAAATCATTTTAGATGGGGTTTTTCCCTGTCAAATATCTCCCCCGAGAAGGTCCCCAGTTTGTTGAAATTCGCCAGAAGAAACCCGGGCTCTAAAGGAAAAAAGGGGAAAACTTCAGAAACCCCCCGACACTAGTCCGGCCCCAAAGAAACCAACAGACAAGTGATAAGCCCTTGTGGTAGACAAAAAACTAAACCCCGATCGAAATCTGCAGTCTAAACCCCCTACTTATTTTTATATATTTCTTAGGTATAAACTAAGATGCCGATGGAGCTCTACTCCTTGTTCTTGCCTTCACCTGTTTTTTTCTACAGGTTCCGGGCAGGACTTGCCCCTTTGTTTTCCCCCTTGAGGGAATAATTCTTTTCTTGAAAAGTTTTTTTAAATTTTTTTCCCAAAGTTTTTTATATTTTGTTTTCTGTCGGGTTTAAAATCCCTAACCTGCATTTGTGCAGTATTTTTTGAACCTTACAAAATTTTTTTGATTCATAATGCGGTCCCTAAACATTTTACGTTGTTCCTGAGTCGCTGAAATTGTGGACCTATAATGTTAAGGTTAAATTCCCCTGTTTAAGCGTTTTTTGTGTGGAGGGATGGGAATCAAATGGGGACATAATTGTCTGCGGAGAAAAATTAATGTTTTTGCGCTCACAGTTAAATCACCAAAATTTCTTATATATAAATAAATGCTTCAAAGAAAGAGAAGGTGTTGCAATCTTTTAAAAACTAAATTTTCGTTTCACTTACAATACAAAAATTATAGATCCTGGGGCCGGTTCTCTTTTGGTTTGTAAAAGTTTAACTCCAAACCGTATACCCTTGTTACAGTATACGCACCCAATGAGAAAAAATTCCCTTTTTTAAAAAGTCATTTCACAGCAAGAATGCAGGGAGGGGGGACTTATTATTTGGGAGATTAAAATAGGGGTTTAACAATCATTGATTACGGAGAGTTAAAAAACCCCCCAGTGACCTTCACCCCCCTTCTTTGAGGAAGAGATACATGATATTTGGGCTATATACACACCACAGAAAAAGATTATACTTTTTCTCGGCCCCCAAACAAGTTCATTCTGTTAGATTTTTTCCCTGCTAGACAAAATTTGTTCCCCCAAGTAAACTCCTCCCTATTGGGGTAATACTTTGGGTTTACCATGCCCAGAATTTTACCTTGAAACACTGCATACCGCCCCTCTGAAAACCATCTGGGGCTCAACAATTTCCTTTTTAAAAATCAAAATAACGTCACTTTCCCAAAAAGGCGATTAAAAAATATTTTTCCTTTAACACCCCTAGGGTCCCCCCCCCATATATGGGGTGCCCCCAAACATTTATCCCCGGTATGTTTATGTGGCCAGTGTTCAGGAAAAAGTATCAGTCCTCCCTTAATACCTAATAACCCAAAATTCAAAGATCAAAATGATTTTAAAACTAAACCTTCTCCGACAAACATACTGCATAGCCCCCTTAAAAAAGACCTACTATTCCACCCACAGAAATACGAATTCAATTATCTAGATTAAATGGACATTTTACCCAAGGGTAGACCCTCTAAACTTCTAGCCCAAAAAAATTTAAAATTCAACCCAAAAAAATTTGGATTCCATTTATATCTCCTCTGGTACTAAAATCATTTCCCCCTTGACTTGCAGAACAGTTTGCCTCCTATTTCTGGCCCCATATAACCCCTTTAAACATCAGAAAAATCCCTTCCCTCGGACGTAGAATTAAAAATTTCTTTTTCCATATCCTTGCCAATTTTATCATTCAATAGAAATGTTTAAAAATTCCCCCATTACTCAATTGGAATTTAGCAAACTTCGTCACAGTAAACTAAACAAGTCCCGGGGCCTGCGGGATTTCAAAAGGAGTATTTTCCAATATTTAAATTCCTTTTCCTCCCCATCAACCAATCTATGAATGAAAATTGCTATGTCCCCTAACCCCCCAAAAGGAAATACTACAAGCCCTTATTACCACAAATTCCGAAACGGGGCAAACCAAAAAGGTAATACAGCTAAAATTAGACCTATCCGCTACTAAACCGGACATTTAAATTTATGTAAAATATAGCTTCCCGATTAATATTGCCCACCAACTCTAATTCACAGAGATCAAAAAGGGGGGTTTTTTCGGGGGAAAAAGGGCCAAGATGCACAGGCTTGCTTGATTTAGTCAAATCGTAATTTTAAATTGGATGTGCCCTTTCTATCATTGGATGCTGAGAAGGATTTTATAGGTTTTAAATGGGGTTATTAAATGTCCTGAATAAAATTTTATTTACAGGCTTTTTTTTGTGGATTATGTTTTGTCACTAAAACCCTCAGCGCTGTTCTTGCTTTGGCTTCATCTCCTCCTGTTTGACCTATTAATGGGACTGACAGGGTGTCCGCTCTCTCCCTTAATATAGTTATGTGTATTGAACCTTGGCCCAAAATATAAGAAAAAAACCCCAGTCTCTGGGTTATTAGTCAACAAGACCAATCACAAAATAATCTCTAGCAAGAAAGTAATGTAATTGTTTCGAACCCAGGCAAAAATCCATCCCTACCCTCTAAAACAAAACAATTTTTCTAAAGTTTCTTATTCAACTGAATACCCCCAAGCCCATCATCCCTTAAAATAGATTCTCAAAATTTCTACTTTGAAGGCCCTTTTTTTTAAAGTGGAAGACACTGCAGTTGATTAACTAGGGATTAAAATCACTCCCTCCCTTTCTTAACTAGACCTTAATTAAAAACCTCCTGACGATTTAGAAGTGGAGATCAAAAGGTTACCACCCTTAATTTTCCCGGATCGCTAAAATTAAAAGCCTTCAAAAAGTCTCTCTTGAAATTTACATACTATGTAAGCTTCCCTTTTTTCCCCTAAATAATTTTTATTTTTTTTTTGGGGCGGAAAGAAGCTAGGTTAAGCGAGACTTTTATTTCAAAGCCAAAAGAAAGGTGGTCTTTGCATCCCAAATTTTTTTTTTTACAATGCAGCTATTTTGCCCGCAAATTTTTTCTTTTGGGAACCCGGGCCCTTACTTTTGGGCCACTTAAACTCATCATTACTCCCTTTTTATTACCATCACCTTAAAGCTTCCTTTTGGTGTTCCCTTACCAACCCCCCACTTAAAAACAATATCAATTTTTTAATTATGGAGGTAGTCATACCTAATCTTGGATAAATTTTGCAGAAAAAAATTCCCCTTTGATCTTTTTCGCTGTGGTTGATCTCTTTCCATTCGCTTGTGGCAATGCGAGGGTTTTAAAAAAGTAGATCAGCTTTACCAAGGCTCAATCATTACCCCTTTACAACTTTTCCAAATCCTTTTTCTCCCCGCTCAACCTTCTTTCAAATTTTTGCAGATTCCCATATCCTCCAGACTATTGATGGCCCAACCCCACCCCCGCTATTCCGATTTTCATAATTTTCTTGCAAAGAAAAAAAGGGTTTTAAAAAGGGCCCTTTCTTTGATAATTTTGATTACTGGCCAAAACCGGATTAAACCCCAAACTATGATAAAATGGGAAAAGAATTTCCTTTCCTTTTTTTTAAGGGAAAAAAAGGATCAAAGCAAAAATAATTCAAACCTCCCTGTTAAAGCATAAACCATTTAAAGAGACCCTGTTTAAAAAAACATTTACGTGGTACCCCCCTCCCTCAGTGGCCCAAAAAGTTTTAGCTCCCCGGGTCTTGCTGGAAAAGGTTCGGGCCAACAAGGGACCTTGTTCACGTTTTGGTGGGGCGCCCAATATTCAAAAATTTGGAAGTCAGTTTCTTTCCCCGCTTTTAGAGTACGGACCCCGTCATTCGCTTTAACCCTGAAAATTGCGTTTTAGACATAGGGTTTTGACAGCTACATCTTCTTCCCACAATTATCTTCCAACCTTCGAGCACTAGAACAGTTTGCATTTAACTGGAAAAAGACTGTAGCCCCCCCTATATCCGAAGAATTAGGAGAAATTTAAATTGAAAAGCGCTTGTAAATTAAAGATTTTTTCCCCCTTCACTGTAAAAAAAAGAAACCCTCTGGGACTTTTGGTTTCTTCCCAAATACTGTGTCTAATATCCTTATTAATTTCTCTGTTTAACCCCTAACGCAATATAAGAGGCGTTTTTGTTTCTAAATTGGATCAGTTTTTTATCCCCGATGGGTTTTTTTATTTACACTGTTTGGTGTCCATTTTGGGCCTTTTATTGTTTTAAATCTATTGCACTCTGATTGTAAAAAAATTGTTTAAATGTCAAATCTTTAATAAGTTTTGTTTAAAGAAATTGGCCCTTACCCACCTTAGTTGAAAGAAAAAAGAAAGGTTATTATCAGGTTCACGCCGGGTCCCCGTATGGACCCTCGCGTGTCGCTCGGTCCGGCCTTCTGCGACATCCCCTGGGTTCCCGGGTTGGGCTCTACCTGTGCTTCCCCCAGCTCCCCGGCGTCCTGTTGCACAGTGTTTCCTTTTAGGGGGAGCGTGGGATGCACCAAAATTAAAAAAAACATGTTCTTTCCTAAGTGACCCCGACCTTGCATATAAGGACCTTCCTCCCCGTGCTCAGGGTTTATTTGTTTTTGATCCTGCACAAGAGATTGACCCCTTGGCTGCGGTTGCTGTGATTGTCATACGGTTCCTGTAATTTTCGTACCCGCTGTACACCTGCCCGCTGCACCCGTTGCCACATACCTGCTTACCTGTTGCTAACAGTAGTTGCTATCCAGACTGTGCCATGGTTCCCCACCCCCCCCTGGACTGTGCAAACATTTTACGGTACATCTGCCATGGGTGTCTACGCTCCGCACCCCTAAACCCCACTGCACTTCGGCTACCCACTTGGTGTTTACCCTCAGCAACCGCGGTGGGCCCAAATGATCCACCATACCCCCACGTTCCAGCCATCGGTTTGGTCGTTACAGTTATCGTCAAAAAATAATGATGAAAATGTTAATATCAGTTTTTCAGTTTTATAACAAAAACTATATGCATTGTGGATCTTTGGAATTATACTGACCCACGGAATAAAGATAACATGTCATTTATAATGCATTTATAAAACTTAACCCAAAAAAATACTATTTTTGTTACATTCACTTCACAACAAATTTATTTTTTGGAGGGTGGTAGACACTTTGAACCCTTAAACTTCTGATGGCAGCCCTGTGAAATACAGTTCCCATATAGAAGCATAGGTCATTCACTGTACTTTCATATGTCTCCAGTTTCCAACTGAAGCATAAAAAGGTAATGTCGGATTCAGTATGGATTTAGCCTCTATCTCTGATTCAGAAATCATAGCATGTTCTGTAATATGCCTTATGTTTAGAGGCATTCACCTTAAAAGCATTACTTTAGGGAGAAAGTATCCAGCATACAGAATTCAAAAGAGCCTCATACAGGTGAGTATGTTGCAGTGTACAGGAGATCTTATTGAATTGACTATGTTTGATAAGTTTGCATGGTAGCACTTTTATGTATACACACCAAGGGCAACATGTTTGAATCCTGGCACTGACAGGCCAGTTCTAAATCACTTTAAAGCAGTGTAGAATGCTCCAAAGGTATGAACCCGTTCTTCTGCAGGTCATACATACAGGCGCAGTCTAGTGCCAATATGACAAGTCTGGCTCGGGCAGGCCACTTTTGACTTGGGCTGGCTGTTCTAACTGTTCTGCACCTAGATTTGGCATTAAAGAATCATAAATGTGTCTAATCCTATGAATGTGGTGCGACGCCCACATAACGCCCCAAATCTTTGGAACATTAAAAAGTGTCTTTGGCGTATTTGGAGTGCACTTGTTCATACATTCCTTTTGGCTCAAAGTACACCAGAAAACTGGTGCAGCCCTGTTCATACATGTCGCCTCAAGTGTATCCAATTTAGAAATATTTTCCCATCCATCTATTTTGAATCAAGAATACAATACACATACAGGCACATTAAATAGATTCACATCTTGTGCCTTACTACACAGTCAAATCATATTTTTATAAACACCAACTAATATCCAGAATAATTGGAGTGACTCAATAACATCCTTCTAGGTTGTCACAGGTATCTGTAACCATGCTGATTTCATGTATCTCACGACTGCTGAAAGGTGCCTAGGAAGGGATCTATAAGGGGGAATATTGATTGAAGTGGTTCAAATGTTTTAAAAGGTTTAATGTGGGTTTGGGGAAAGGGGGCCAAGTGGTAGTTGGAAGTCTTGATCATGCTCTTTCAAACAACATAGGACATTTCCAATCATGTCACATGAACCATTGTGTGTGTAAAAT
>JAODAL010077934.1:0-13098 GCA_025379985.1 Phyllomedusa bahiana
TTGGGAAACATAACTTTTAAAAAAAATTTTAAAAAATTACCCCAAAAAAAAATAAATGGCCAATAGATAAGAAACCCCCTTTATACACAAAGAAATTTAAAATAAGGCATCATTTGTACAGATAAGAAAAATTTCTAAGCAGTGAAAGTACAAAATTTGCACTAATGACTACTTTTTGGGATCATAAAAATAAGGGGTGAAGCAAAAAAAGTCTCCACTTCACTAAAGAAAGAAAAAAAAAAAATAAAAAAGTAACCCCCCCCCCAATAAAAAAAAAAAACAACACAGAACAGGTTGGTTTCCCCTACCCCCGTTATGTATTAAAAGAGACATAATCACCCTACACCTATTTTAACTCCACAAATTGGGTTTTAACCCGATTGCACATCCTTTAAAAATAAAAAAAAGTTAAAAAAAAGAAAAACCCAAACCCAAAGGGAAAACCAGGGGATATTTTTTTGCCAAATTTCCCGGGACAAACAAATTTTCCACCCCGGGGGGCCCCCCTACTTTGGGGGGCCCCAGGGCAAATGCCCAAATGGGCCCCTTAAAAAGATGGCCCCGACCCGATTAAATTAAAAAAGGGGGCGCTGCACCCAACCCCGAAAAACAGGGGATACAAAATCTAGTGATTTAAATTGTAAGGGACAAGTACGTGGAAAGGTAATTAAAACATTGGGCCCCATCATTTTAATAATAATAATAAAAAATCTTTTTTTTATATAGGGCCCAAAATATTTTCCCCAGCCTTTACAATATTTGAGGGAAATAAAGGGACAGACAAAACCAGACATTTCATTAAAAAAAAGCTTTCTTTATTTAAAAGAAAACTGGGGTTTTAGGGCCCTGCTCGCAAGGGTTACCAAACTATTAGGGGTATGGGGGGAGACGAAAGGGTTAAGAAGTGCTAAGTTTACAATTTGGGGGGTTTACATGAAAAAAAGGAAAGAACCTTTCATCCAGACAGTAAATCTAAAATACAGATCAGTGCCTGTGGGGTGCCCTATGGGAGGGAGTGGGGCAGGGGGTGTTGGGGGTAGCCCGTTAGGGATTGGGGAGGCCTTTTAATATCACAAAATTTTCCTGAGGGCGCCCTAAAATTTAAACCCCAATTTAAAACAATTTCTTGGGGGTGTAAAAGGGGATTTCACAAAGATGTGTTTGGGGCTGTTTGAACATAGCTTTTAGATGGGGTTTGGATCTGTCCCGTTGGACCCCAAACGGAAACCCAAAAAAACCAAAGTAAAAAAACAGTGGGGGATTTTCATTTCTTTTAAATAGGGAAAAACGCATTGGGGGTTTTTGGGGAGTGATCAGCGAAGCGTCCACTGCGTCTTTTTTGGATCCGGTTTCAAAGAACTGAAAAAAGTCAATTTTTTGGTCCGAAAGACAAAGCAGGAGGCCCCATAATTTTAAAATATAAAGGTGGGGATCCCCCTTGCCAAGCCAACACGCAAAACCAAAAAATGCGCTGTGTGTTGGATACGTATTGGATCCATTTTTCATCCCATTGCCAATGTGTTTTTTTACCGATTTTTTCGGATCCAAACGGGTCCAAAATTGATCCAAAAGGCCCCTTTTGAAACAGCCCTAATCTCCCCAACCCTTTAAACAGCAGCCCCTTGGGGTACAGAAGGGGGTAGGGGATCGGGTTTTGGGCTGTCGTTTCCCTTTTTCCCCCTTCTTTTACATTCCCCGTCCCTAAAAAAAATGTGGGAAAAAAAGAATCATCAATCTTTCCACCGTCCAAATCCACCCCCTGCCCCCGATTTTCTCATTAAGACAACGGCCCCTCACTTCCCCGGTCCCGCATATACTTTGTTTAACTGATATATATTTTATAAATATTAAAATTTAAATTTATAAAAATATATAAAATATATTTATATAATATATATATATATATAAAATATATATAAAATAAATATATTTTATATATATATATAAATATATATAAATTTTTATTACTTATCGCACAGGGGGTTTGGCTTGTTCCTCCCTCCCCCCTTTTTTTTTTTCCTTATAGCTCTAAAAATTTTTAAAGGGGATATAAAACCCCATAATCACAGAGCTCAGCTTTTCTTCCCCTATAAAATAACCCTTTTTATCACAGAGCTCAGCTTCTCTTTTCTAAACATATGTTTTTTCTTAGATCCCCTAAGATGTTAGATGTATAAAAACACTCAAGCTAGAGAGAATCCCCAAGGGCGGGAAAAGATTACTTTAAATGTTGTAAGGGCCCCCGCTTTCCTGTGAGCGGGGGGTAACTGTTTACCCGGCGGTTTTGACACCGCAACAATATGAGACCACGTGTTTTTCTGCAACCACGCGCAGTGTCATTTAAAAATACAATACAATACAAAACACTCTCATAAAAGGGTTTAAAACCCAAAGGGTTTTTTTAAACAATTTTTAAAAAAACACTTTTCATGTTTTTTCTAAATATCTTTACATGAAATAGAATAAACCTTCCCGTTTTTTGGTCAATTTGGAAACCAAAAATCAATTTATATTTGCCAAATGCCGAAAAAAGGGGAGAGAATTTTTTAAGGCTTTTTTTTTTACTTTTTGAAAATTTCAAAATTTTTCCCATGCAGTAGGATTACTCTCCTTTAAAACCCAATTTTTGGGGCCCACCCCCATATGATGGGTCATGCCCTTTGGAAGCATTTTGTTTTGGCAACATTTGGTTTTAAAGTACACATCTTTGGTTTTAAATTTTTAAAACCCACACCAGAAACACACGGTTCTGTATGAAAACATTCAGGGGGAAAGTCTAAAAAAAATCGGGCCAAAGAATCAGAAAGAGAATTATGGATTTGGGCACAAGTTGGTTCTTTTAAAAGGGTACTTTTTCCAGAACAGGGAAAGGTGCCTCGTTCACCCTGAAACAAAAAAATTACTTTGCAATTTAACAAACAAGATGGGAATGCCCAGCTATAAATACCGTTTCGGGAAAGGAAAAGGGGGTTCTGTGTCTCAGAGTCACTTTCTTTGGCCCAACATGTGCATATAAAACCCAAAGAAAAAAAAGCAAAAGCCCTTTGGAAGATCCCGGGGGAAAAGCTGGAAAAGATTGTGTCATTTTCCACATAAAGCAGAAATGGCCACTGGGGCCAGGAAAAGCCTTTAAACTCCAAAAAAAACATATAAAAGCAGAAACAATGTTTTCAAATCACAGGAACAAAAAACCCACATTTGTGGAGACATGTACTGTTTGGGCCCGACAAAAAATAAAAATTTAAAATGTTTTTGGGTATAATGACCCTCGTTTTTTTGGAGGAAAAAAGGGGGGACCTTTGGGAAAACCCAAGAACTTTTATCCCAAATGTGGGAAAAAAGGGGGGGCAGCATATGTTGTGGGGTTTTTTTCTTTCAGACCGGACTAGTGCACTTCCCCAAAATAGATGGTATCGTGAGGAAAAAACGATTTTGTGGCAATACTGGGAAACAACATCTCAAGACAGCAGCCAGGAAGGTTTTAAAACGTTGGGTGGAAATGGGGCTTTTTCCCAAAGGGAAAAATTTACCCGAAGCCCTTCCAAAAAAGGGTTTCAAAAGGCTTAAAAGGGGAACCAAGTCAATGTTTTTGGGGGGCCTCACAAAGCCCTGATCTCAATTCCCCTTAAAAATTTAGGGGTTAAAAGGGAGGTGCGAGCAAGGTGACCTACAAAAACCCTGGCTCCCGTTACACCAGTTCTTTTCAGGAGGAATGGGCCCAAAATTCCTAAAAAACTATTTTGAGAAGCTTGTGGAAGGGGTCCAAAAAGTTTGACCCAAGTAAAACGTTTAAAGGGGAAAGCTACCAAATACTAGTGGGAAATTGGTTTTGGAAACCCTTTTACTTTGCAGAAAATTTAAAAAAAAATGCCTTTAAAATATTCTCTCTCTCATTATTTTGATTTGGCAAATAAAAAAATTTTTGGGGTTTCCCAAATTTACCCAAAACCCGGGGAAAAATTTTTTCTGATTTCATTTTCAAGAGTGAGAAAAAAAAATGCAAATTGGGGGTTTTCATATAGTGTATGGAAAAATTCTGGGTTTTAGCTGTAAATTTGTAATTTTTTTTTTTTTATAATTCAAAGGAAAAATTAAACAAGGGCAAAAATTTTAAACCCAGTACAAGTTGGGACCAGTACAAAAATCTTTCATTCTTTAATTGGGGTTTTTATTAAACCCGGGTACAAGTGTTAGCAAACAGGGGTTTTCAAATTTTGCTGACAATAATAAATGTTTATACCCGGCTTTTCTCTCCATTAAACCCTTTTATTACATTGAAATAAACTGCAGCACTTGGAATTTTAATGTGCAAAAAAACCCAATTTTTTTGCAGATGCATGCGGATATCTAATCTCATGTAAAAAAAAATAAAGGGGCCCCCCACGGCTGTTTAACAGCCCCAGAGCTGTGGGACTGTTTCCCCCACCTCCCTCCCCACAACTACTCACAGAAAAAAATATATCATTATAAATTTCTAACAAACCTATGACCTAAACCAAAAACCGCCTTATACCAGCTCCCGGGGCCCCCTTTTCGAACTAAAATCATGATCCAATATTGAAAAACATAACCCCTGACTTTAGGGGCTTACAGGAGACTTCAGCTCTGATCATTCGTTCCTTGAATCATTTTTTGTTCCTTTTCCTCTCCTTCCGTCCAGACCGTCATGTCGACTTTTCCCGGCCACAACTCGTCCCTGCAGAATGTAATGCACAAACATCTTAGAATCCCCACTTTATCAGTACTTTGCTACCGATTCCTACCTCTGTTATGAGCACCCCCCCATTAAGTGAGTAGGTAGATATGCTGCTCCCTGTAGGTATAAATAAACTGATTTTATATATAGCTAATATATATATATATATATATATATATATTAAATAAAATATACATATATATATATATATATATAGAATATATTATATATAATATATATATGGCCAAAAGTTTTTGGCACGCCTGCAATTCTGTCAGATAATACTCAGTTTCTTCCTGATAATGATTGCAATCACAAATTCTTTGGTATTATTATCTTCATTTAATTTGTCTTAAATGGAAAACCACAAAAAGAATTGTCATAAAGCCAATTGGATATAATTCCACCAAACATAAAAAGGGGGTGGACAAAAGTATTGGCACTGTTTGAAAATCAGTGATGCTTCTCTAATTTGGGTAATTAACAGCACCTGTAACTTACCTTTGGCACCTAAAGGTTTTGGGGAAAATAACTAAATCACACTTGCAGCCAGTGACATGGATTAAAGTTGACTCAACCCTGTCCGGGTGCCCCTTGTGTGACCACATGAGCATGGAGAAAAAAAAGAAGACCAAAGAACTGTCTGAGGACTTGAGAATCCAAATTGGGGAGGAAGCCTGAGCAATCTCAAGGCTACAAGTCCATCTCCAAAGACCTGAATGTTCCTGTGTCTACCGTGCGCAGTGTCATCCAGAAGGTTAAAGCCCATGGCCCTGTGGCTAACCTCCCTATGGCCCTGTGGCTAACCTCCCTATGGCCCTGTGGCTAACCTCCCTAGATGTAAAGCCTATGGCACTGAGGCTAACCTCCCTATGGCACTGCGGCTAACCTCCCTAGATGTAAAGCCCATGGCACTGTGGCTAACCTCCTTATGGCACTGTGGCTAACCTCCCTAGATGTAAAGCCTATGGCACTGTGGCTAACCTCCCTATGGCACTGCGGCTAACCTCTCTAGATGTAAAGCCCATGGCACTCTGACTAACCTCCCTAGATGTAAAGCCCATGGCACTGTGGCTAACCTCCCCAGATGTGGACGGAGCCCATGGCACTGTGGCTAACCTCCCCAGATGTGGACGGAGCCCATGGCACTGTGGCTAACCTCCCCAGATGTGGACGGAGCCCATGGCACTGTGGCTAACCTCCCCATGGCACTGTGGCTAACCCCCTAATGTTGACGGAAAATAAAAATTGACGAGAGAAATTTTAACGCATGATTGTGCGGATGGTGGATAAAGAACCTCGACTAACATCCAAACAAGTTCAAGCTGCCCTGCAGTCCGAGGGTACAACATGTCAACCCGTACTATCCGTCAGCGTTTGAATGAAAAGGGACTGTATGGGAGGATACCCAGGAAGACCCCACTTCTTTCCCCGAGACATAAAAAAGCCAGACTGGAGTTTGCCCAAACTTACCTGAGAAAGCTTAAAACGTTTTGGAAGAATGTTCTCTGGTCAGATGAGACAAAAGTAGAGCTTTTTGGTTAAAGGCATCAACATAGAGATTACAGGAAAAAAAAGAGGCATTCAAAGAAAAGAACACGGTCACTACAGTCAAACATGGCGGAGGTTCCCTGATGTTTTGGGGTTGCTTTGCTGCCTCTGGCACTGGACTGCTTGACCGTGTGCATGGGATTATTGGAAGTGAAGACTACCAACAAATTTTGCAGCATAATGTAGGGCCCAGTGTGAGAAAGCTGGGGCTCCCTCAGAGGTCCTGGATCTTTTCCCGCAAGACAATGACCCAAAACACACTTCAAAAGCACTAGAAAATGGTTTGAGAGAAAGCACTGGAGACTTCTAAAGTGGCAGCAATGAGTCAGAACCTGAATCCCTGAACACCTGTGGAGAGATCTCAAAATGGCCGTTTTGGGGAAGGCCCCCTTCAAATCTCAGGGACCTGGAGCAGTTTGCCAAAGAAGAATGGGCTAAAATTCCAGCAGACATTGTAAGAAACTCATTGATGGTTTACCGGAAGCGGTTGTTCGCAGTTATTTTGGCTAAAGGTTGTGCTACCAAGTATTAGGCTGAGGGTGCCAATACTTTTGTCCGGCCCATTTTTGAAGTTTTGGGTGAAATGATCAATGATTTGATTTTTGTCTCATTCTGTTTTGTGTTTTTTTTCATTGCAAGCAAAATAAATGAAGATAATAATACCAAAGAAATTGTGATTGAAAACATTTTCAGGAAGAAACTGAGTATATCTGACAGAATTGCAGGGTTGCCAATACTTTTAGCCACCACTGTATATATAATATATAATATATATATATATATAAATATATATATAAAATATATATATATAATATATAATATATATATATATATATATATATATAATATATAAAATATATATATATATATATATGTATATATATTATAGGTACAGGTGTATATACTGCCCCCTGCAGGTAAAATACCACCTGAAGATAGGCACTTGTAGGTTATTGGCCCCCTGTAGGTTATAGGCCCACATAGATTGTAGGCCCCCCATGTAAGTAATATCCCCCCGTAGTATATGGCCCCCTGTAAGTAATATCCCACCTGTAGTATATTGCCCCCCTGTAAGTAATATCTCCCCGTAGTATATGGCCCCCCCCATAGTATATGGCCCCCCTGTAAGTAATATCCCCCCTGTAGTATATGGCTCCCTGTAAGTAATATCCCCCCCTGTAGTATATGGCCCCCCTGTAAGTAATATCCCCCCCCCATAGTAATTGGCCTTTTTGTAAGTAATTTTCCCACCCTGTAGTAATTGGCCCCCCTTGTAAGTAATATCCCCCTTGTAGTAATTGCCCCCCTGTAAGTAATATCCCTCCGTAAGTAAAATCCCCCCGTAAGTAATATCCCCCCTGTAGGTAATATCCCCTCCTTAAGTAATATCCCTCCCTGTAATTTATATCTCCTCCTGTAAATAATATCCCCCCCGTAGATAAAATAAATAAATACAGTGGGTACGGAAAGTATTCAGACCCCTTTAAATTTTTTCAATCTTTGTTTCATTGCAGCCATTTGGTAAGATCCAAAAAGTTCATTTTTTGCTCATTAATGTACACTCTGCCCCTCCCTCCCCATTTTGAAAGGAAAAAAACCGAAATGTAGATACTTTGCAAATTTATTAAACAAGAAAAACTGAAATGTCACATGATCATAAGTATTCAGACCCTTTGCTGTGACACTCATATTTAACTCACTTGCTGTCCATTTCCTTCAGATCCTCCTTAAGATGGTTCTACTCCTTCATTGGAGTCCAGCTGTGTTTAATTAAACTGATTGGACTTGATTAGGAAAGGCACACACCTGTCTATATAATACGCTACAGCGCACAGTGCATGTCAGAGCACATGAGAATCATGAGGTCTAAACTGACCAAGTTGCTCAGAGACAGAATTGTGGCGAGGCACAGGTCTGGCCAAGGTTACAAAAGAATTTCTGCAGCACTCAAGGTTCCTAAGAGCACAGTGGACTCCATAATCTTTAAATGGAAGAAATTTTGGACGACCACAACTCTTCCTCGACCTGGCCGTCCAGCCAAATTAGCAATCGTGGGAGAAGAGCCTTGGTGAGAGAGATAAAGAAGAACCCCAAGATCACTGTGGCTGAGCTCCAGAGATGCAGTAGGGAGATGGGAGAAAGTGCCACAGAGTCGACTATCACTGCAGCCTCCACCAGTCAGGGCTTTATGACAGAGTGTGCCGACGGAAGCCTCTCCTCAGTGCAAGACATATGAAAGCCGCATATAGTTTACACATGAAGGATCCCAGACTATGAGAAATAAGATTCTCTGGTCTGATGAGACGAAGATTGAATTTTTTGGTGTTAATTGTAAGTGGTTTGTGTGGAGAAAACCAGGCCCTGCTCATCACCTGCCCAATACACTCCCAACAGTGAAACATGATGATGGCAGCATCATGCTGTGAGTGTGTTTTTTAGCTGCTGTGACAGGACGACTGGTTGAAGGAAAGATGAATGAGGCCAAGTATAGAGATATCCTGGAAGAAAACCTCGTCCAGACGCTCTGGACCTCAGACTGGGCCGATGGTCCTTCTACCACAAGACAATGACCCTAAGCACACAGCTAAAATAACAAAGCAGTGGCTTCAGAACAACTCTGTGACCATTCTTGACAGGCCCAGCCAGAGCCCGGACCTAAATGCACTTGAGCAGCTCAGGAGAGTTGAAAATGGCCGTCCACCAACGTTCACCATCCAACCTGAGGGAACTGGAGAGGATCTGCAAGGAAGAATGGCAGAGGATCTCCAAATTCATGCGTGAAAAACTTGTTGCATCATTCCCAGGAAGACTCATGGCTTTACTAGCTCAAAAGGTGCTTCTACTCAATACTGAGCAAAGGAGCTGAATACTTAATTCCTAGGCTGCCGGCCTAGGAATTACCGCGGCGCCGGAGGTGATGACATTGCCTCCTGCGCCGCTTAAAGATGCAGCATGTCCGGCAGCTTCCTGCAGACTGACACGCTGCCTGGACCCGCCACAGGGGCTGTCGCTCCACTGGGCAGGTTGGGTGGCTGCCTGGGAGGGCCCCCTGAGCCTGTGGGCCCCCGGCCAACCACCTACCCTCCCAATGTAAGAGACGGCCCTCAGGGCCCCTTTACGCTTATATTTTGTATTACTTTTGGGCCTAAAAAAACTATATTGTACTTGTATAGTAGTATCAATGGTCTTTGTATAGTGGTCTTTATTCATTAATAGTATAGTGGTATTATTCAGAGGACGCCATATGCATTGAGGGTACCAAATGTGCCCTAGTCTATGCAGAATTTTTAACAGGTTTTTGTGGATCTTTATGCGATCTTTCCACTGATGAACCCGATTCCTATTGGTGGAAACACATTGGAATTTATATTTGAGTAACTTTCTTTGAACACTTCATATTCTTTTTTTTCTTTTTGTGGTCTAATCTATTGGAGTATATTATGCAGGAGTATGAGAGTACTGATAGAATAGTGAGGGCTAGACTGGTGAGTTTTCCTCTTTTGGGGCTGGTGCTTTGAGTTGGAGGGACAATTTCATCAGGCTTAGTATAAAGAAAACTTGAGGATTTATTTAATACTCCCTACCACGACTATTTTTTTTCCAGTCTGCCATGATGAAAATGTAAATGAACCTGCTACCTAGAGAATCACTACAGTGATTACCCCAACAAGGAGGAAGTTTGGAAATGATTATATTTATTGGTGAGAGCGACACAATTTATTACCTTATAAAGTTTGGTGGTGTTTACATTTATGCTTTTTTACATTGTGATTATTAAAAGCTAAGTTTTATTGTTAAAAAATTCATTTGTTGTATATAATTTAGTTTTTTTTATGGTCCTCATCTATTTGATATATGTTGGTCCTATGTAATATTATTCAGTCACTATGTGGTGGTAATTTGTGGTCATGTTCTGGCAGTATTATCAGGTCCTTAGTAGTAGCGTTATTGGTAATGTTTGGTAATGTTGGTCTTAGTATAGTGGGATTTTTTTGGGTAGCAGTATGATGGTGATATGTATGATAAGGTATTTGTATCATTTTGTCACAGTACTATTATTAAGAGGTATCAGTAAATGTTCGTGGTTGGTGTGGAGAGCCCTATTCAAAAGATTCAAAAGTTTGCTATGAGGCCCAGCCTTCTCTAGTAACTCCCATGATGCATTTGTTTTTAGCAGCTTTTTTTGGTAGTCTTTTTGTCTACTAACAAGTGAAACTACCCTTAGGTTATGTCCCCACTGCATTGCATTTTGGTCGGTTTTACAGACAGTTTGCGGTTTTAGAAAAGGTCTGAAAACTGACACGCAATGTTCTCCCATAGACTTTGATAGAAAATTTGTTCAGCAGTCCCCACTAAATGGATTTTGCACTGGACAGTTTTTGATACCACAGGCGTAATGAAAAACTTAGAACATGTTCATTCTTGCGCCCGGTTTTCGGGCAGAACATGAACAAGTGGTTACGAAGGTGAACAGCTTGAATCTGCAAACCGCGGACAAAATCCGACTGGTATTTGGTCTTTGCCATGGAAATGCTCCCTTAGGCTCGGTTCACACGGCTTATTCAAGCCGGAATTGCGAGCCGGATTGCGCTCGCAATTCCGGCTTGAATAAGGGGCGGAATGGGGGCGGGGCCGGAGCACGGCGGGGGCGCCGCTCGCGGCCCCATAGACCTGCATTTTCCACGGCGCGTATTGTGCCTGGATAATGTGCATGTCACTTTCTCCCCGCCCGGCGGATTCACCGAGCGGGGAGGAGCGTCGGAATCCACTGTTCTCTATGAGAACTGTGGATTACCGTAATTACTGCGACGGATTGGCGCCGTACTGCAGCGCAAATCCGGCGCGCAGTACGGCGGCAATCCGCGCTGAAATAAGCCGTGTGAACACGGCCTTCGGTTGATTTTGGGACGGATTTCAATCCGTATTGCGCGCCGTACTGCGTGCAAATACGTCTGAAATCTGTCCCTATCATTACGGTAATCCACAGTTCTCATAGAGAACTATGGATTCCCTCTCCTCTCCACGCTCACGAAATACGGCGAGCGGGGAGAAAGTGACATGCACATTGTGCCCGCCCCCGTACACACGCCGTAATTGCGGGTGAAATCCGTCCCGCAATTACGGCATCAATCAGCCGTGTGAACATCGCCTTAGGGTACATTCACATATCAGGGTTAAATTGAAGCGTTGAATCCACATGGATTCTGCTGTTGAAGTCTGTGTTGTCAGATGCAAGTATGTTTTTTTTTACTAGAGTGCATAATTATTACATGTGGATTTAGACACGTTTTTTCAGATTTGGTTTGACAGGTGGTTTGCAGTCTGAAAGAGTCCAATTCATGCCTACTGGCTTTGGATGTGGATCCATGTTATAACCCATGCAATACACAGTAAAATGCTAGGGCACGTATTTATGGGGATTTTAGCCATCCGTTGCATCAAAAGTAAATTTTCCATTAAAATCCGACCAAAAATGACAGTTCAAAGTTTTTTGACTGCGTTCATTAGAAAAACAACAATGAACTACACAC
This sequence comes from Phyllomedusa bahiana, assembly GCA_025379985.1. Taxonomy (NCBI): domain Eukaryota; kingdom Metazoa; phylum Chordata; class Amphibia; order Anura; family Hylidae; genus Phyllomedusa; species Phyllomedusa bahiana. Next base: position 11,779 of record JAODAL010077934.1, read on the forward strand.
GCATTTTCCGTTGCGGCCAATGGGAATACTTTTTTTTCAGTTTTCAACGACGAAGATGGAATCTGCATGGAATCCACCTAGAAAGCCTCGTCGTGTGAACATGCCCATAGAGAAAGAGTAAAATGTGCAACAGTAAGGAACACTTTTGGATATCATACAAGTTTAGCACAAGCTGTGAAGTTTTTGCCCCCTGGTTGCTTTACTGCTGATTATAGGATTTCTCAAAGCTGGTTGCTGTGTTACAGCGTCCTGGCAATGTGTAGAATAACAAAGTATAAAGAGAATGCTAAATGACAGGGTGTATGGTTACGACGAGAGAGACTCCAACAAGCCATGCGAGATGGAGAGCGCAGCCTGTTGTACAGTCCGTGTAACCTGATGCAAAGGCCTAATGCATTCAGCCTGCTAGGCAGATCAGCGGAGCGCAGCGCTAGTGGCGCTGCGCTCCGCTGACACCACGCAGCCCGGGAGTCGGGGACATTAGTCCCCAGCTCCCGGGCCGGTCTCTGGGCGCTCGGGACGCAGGGCCCGGGCGTGCAGAGACCGGATGCGTGGCCGGGCCCCGGGGAGCGACGGCACTGCCTCCGGGGCCCCCCGCAACTCGGGGCCCACACTGTGGGCCAGGCAGAGCATGGTTCGGCGGCCGGCCGCCGCCGGGCCCCGCTCTGCCGTGAGGAATAAGGGGGCCCGCTTGCCGCGGGCCCCCTTATTCCACCGGGCCCCATACGGGAGTACCGGTTGTACCCCCTGTATGGCGGCCCTGGTCGCCAGCAGCAGCAGGACCTGGAGCAGACCCTGAACCAACAGGTGGTGGCCTACTTGGAAAGCACTCTGCCACCCCAGTTAGAAGATCCGCTGGACTACTGGGCAGCCAAACTGGATGTGTGGCCGCAACTTGCCGAGTTTACAGTGGAGAAGCTGTCCTGCCCAGCCAGTAGTGTGGCATCAGAGCGGGTGTTCAGTGCGGCGGGGGCCATCGTTACCCCAAGGAGAACCCGCTTGTCCACGGGATATGTGGAACCACTGACCTTTGTCAAGATGAATCAGGCGTGGATCGGCCAGGATTTCCACACACCAATGCCTTAGGCGTCAGACTACATCAGCCATGACGCCTCACCCAAACTGTGAGAAATGAGTCTGGGTTCAAACTACCTGTCTCAGCCCCTATACTGATGCCGCCACCCGCCTGATGCCACACATCTGCTGACAGTTTCTCCATCTGCCACCAACTATCTTTACCAGGGACTGGTATTGCCACCCACCTCCACACTCTGTCATTGTGCCACTGTCTGACCTCATGCTGCTGTGTGGCTTGCCTGC
>JAODAL010077935.1:0-13097 GCA_025379985.1 Phyllomedusa bahiana
GGCGCTTGGGAAATGTCGCACTTTTTGTCATTATTTTGTTTAAAAAAACTTCCAAAAACATAGGGATTTTTCCAAAAAGGGACCCCTTTAAATTGACAGAAGCTGCAAAGTAATTTAGATGCGGGAAAAGGGTGATATGGCAGTTAATCAGAATTTTTTATTTCAAATTTAACCCAAAAAATTGCCCACCCCATCCCTGCAGTTTTTTCTTACTAACCCCTTGCAAAAGGTAAATTAGAAAATTTTCAGGGCTTCTGCGCTCCACATGAAACATAAAGCTGATAAAATCTGCTTTCAGGTTTAACCCGGGTCTAAAAAAAAAAAAATCCGGAAAGGGTTGAAAAAAACCTTTTTTGAAAAGGGGGGGGGGGTTTTCTTTAACCTTTTGCCACTAATTGCGTCAAATTTTTGTGCTTTTTTGGGGGAGACGGGCTATTTAAAAGATAAGGGGCCCAAACCCCCCTTTTTTCTATGCCCCTCTTCTTTACCAATGAGGTGCAGAAATGGGCTAGAAACGGTCTAAAAATAAAAAATGGGGTAAAGCAGGGAAAAACCAAATATTTTTGGGGCCAAAAATTTTTGCCCAAATTTTTGTTGCAACTGCCTCGGTTCCCTGTGGCCCCCCCTGTGCCTCGCCCAACAATGGGGGCAGCTTTGCCGGAAAAGGTGGGGGTTATCGAAAGGGGCACAAACTTGACAAAGAAACGGGGGCAGCAAAAAATGGACCCAAAAAATTTTTGGGGCCAAAAAAAATTTTGAGGAAACGGGTCCAACATAAAAAGGGGGCTGAAAAGGTTAACCAAAAAACTCTAAAAAATTGAACTGAGCTACTAGGGCTAAAGTTTAGTCTAAAATTTGTAAATCTGTCACCCGTTAAAGGGTGTTTAGGTTTTTGGTTTTAATGGAAGTTTGGGTAGTGTACCATATATACAGTCCCAGAGGGAACCCCGCCCTAAAAATCAGTTTTATTTTTGGGCCCCTAGGGGGTTTGTCCTTTTGGGGGGTCGGGGCAATTTCCAGGCATTGGGGGCACATGGTCCAGGAAATTTTTTTCTTGGTGGGCCCCTCAAATGCCATTTTTTAACTGTATCACCCTCTTTTTGAATGCAGATACATTGAAAACTATGGAGACAGAGCAAAAAGAAAATCCTTTTCACGCATTTACCGCCCCCCTCATGGGGCCCCAGGTGCTACAGGCCTGCAACCTTTTAAGAGTCTGGGTGCACTAAAAAAACAACAGAAGTCCACATAGAGGACTGGGAAAAATCACTGCTCGCGCTGCCCATTTCCCAAATAACCCGGTTTTTCCCCATGTGCAACCCGATATGAGCTGTCCTCTTGTAGGCCGAAAGGGCCCAAACCACATTTTGGCCCCTGTGCGAGTAGGCAGGGGTCAGAAGAAATCCCATGAAGAAATTGTGGGAAAGGGATTGGGTTAGTTGCCCAATTTTTATTAATTTTAAACCCAAAATGGATAAACAAAGAGCAAAGGGGGGTATTAAAAAAGGGAAAAGGGGGCACGGGAGGGGGCACTATAAAAGAAAAGGGGGGCCGAGGGGGAAACTATAAAGAGAAGGAGGGCACGGAGGAGGACTAAAAGAGAAGGGCAAATGGGGGAGGGGCACTACAAAGAGAAGGGACAGAGGAGGCACTAAAAGAGAAGGGGGACAGAGGGGGCACTATAAAGAAAAGGGGGGAAAATAGGGGCATTCAAAGAGAAGGGGCACGAGGAGGCACTATAAAGAGAAGAAGAAATTAAAAAAAGGGGGCACTATAAAGAAAAAAGGGGAAAATTGGGGGAAACAAAAAAAAAGAAGGGGCACAAATAAAGAGACGGGGGGGAAAAGGGGGGGAATATAAGGAAAGGGGGCACAGGGGACATTTTAAAGAGAAGAGGCACTTTTGGGAAGTAAGGGGGGGCCAAGAGAGGGAACTATAAAGAGGGGGGGGGGACAGAGGGGGCCTAAAAGGAAGGGGCTAATGGGGGAACTAAAAAAAAAAGAGGCACTATAAAGTTTAAGGGGCACAGTGGGGGCCAAAAAGGGGCGATATAAGGAAAGGGGGCACAGGGGGGGCCACAGGGGGGCGTTTAAGGGAAAAGGGGGGCACAGGGGGACATTTAAAATTAAAAAAGAAGGACACTGTAGAGGTAAGGGGGCAAAGAGGGGGCACTATAAAGATAAGGGGGGAAAAGGGGGGAAAACTATAAAGAAAAGAGGCACTGAAAAGGGAAAGGGGGCAAGAGGGGGGGCACAAAAAAAGATAAGGGGACAAAAGAGATGGCACAATAAGGAGAGGGGGTCAAGGGGCATCAAAAATAAAGTGAGAAACAGGGGGGACCCTAAAAAGGAGAAGAGGGCTTTGAATAAAAAAGAATTGGGGGGACAAAGGGAAAAACAAAATGAAATATTACAGAGAAAAGGGGGGCAGAGGGGGAAAAATATTATTAAATGGAGAACAGAAGGGGGCAATTTTTGAAAATCGGCCTTTTAAAAAGGGGGATTTAAATTCCCGGGGGGCCAAAAAGGTACAAAAAAGTTTTAAGGGGGATAAAGGGGAAAAGTAAATAGTAGTTTTAGGGCCACCGTTGCCCAACTGGGACACCCAGAACCATAGGGGGAAACCGAAATTTAAACCGGGTTTGTTTTGGGTTTCTATGGGCCTTTTTATTGCTTGCTATAGCTTCCGATTGGGGTTTTCTTTGAGCCCCCGATTGGTTGCTATGAGCTCCGATTTTTTTGTTATGGGGTGTATTGGTTTCTATTTTCCTCTGATTGGTTATAAGGGGTTTTGTTTGGTTGCTATGAGCTCTGGTGGCTTTTGAGCGCTGATTGGGTTCCTATGGGGCCCCCGATTGGTTTTCTATAGGCTCCGATTGGTTAAAAAAGAAAACCCCGGTTTCTATGAGCGCTGTTAGTTTTCTATGGGGTCCGTTGGTTTTTTATGAGCGCTGAAATTTGTTGCTATAAGCTTGATTGGTTGCTATGGGGCCTGATTGGTTTCTATGGCTCCAATTTGGGTTTCTGGCTCTCTGAAATTTGGTTGCCCAAGCGTTTTGATTGGTTCTATGAGCCTGATTGGGGTTTTTTTTGGGCTCTGATTTTTTGCTATGGGGTTTCCCAAATTTGGGGTTTCAAAGGGGTCCAATTTGTTGCTAAGGGTTCTGATTGGTTGCTATGGGCAACAAGGACGCCTTACTGTTCCAAATTTTGACAAAAGGGGGCCTTTTTGTGTTTCGTTTTCCCCTTTTAGTTTTAAAGACTTTTTAGTCAATAGAAAATTCTTCCTTGGTACTGGAAAAAAGCTAAAACTTGTCCTTCCCCAGACCCCCGCAGGGGTTTTTTTAAATGTATCAGTGCATGAAAACGCTATCGCCCTTTAAAAAAGGGTTTTTTGATTGTGTTTTCTGTTGCCAGAATCCCCTTTTGGGGAGGCCGCCCTTTCGGACATAGGTTACAAACCTATATAGGGGTTTTCCCTTGGCAGCAAAAGGGAGAATCCTGGAAAAATGTTGAAAATGAAAAAAAAAATTTAAAATGCAGCTTTTTTTTGTAGGGGACGAGATAACCCTCTTTAAAACTTCCTTTGTTCTATGGAAAAGGTTTGGGGGAAGGCCCTCCCTGAATGACGAGGCCGCAGAAAAAAATACATTCTGGGAACCTTTATTGTAAAAACACAGAAACAGAGCGGCCAATTTTAGCCGGGGGCGGGGGCCAGAGGGGATTTTCACAAATTAGGTTTTTTTGGGCAGAGACCTTGGGGTTATTGGACGGGGGGGTCAGGTCAGGTGCCCAAAACCTGTCAGGCGTTCGGCCCTTTTGTCTTCCTGCCGGCCGGCTGCTGTCACTGCAATGGAATCCACTTTCTGTGCTATTTTTGTTGGGACCCCGTTTCAGCTTGTAAACCATAGACAGAGCCAACTTAAAGGCCCCGAAAGACTGTGGTTTTAGTGTGGAATGAAAGGCCCTGCTCCCTGAACCATCAACTATAGATTGCTGCTGCGAACCTCATCATATACCTCACTGCTGAGAACCTCAAATAACTCAGTGCTGCAGAACCCTCATACACCCAGTGCTCAGAAAATCTCAACACCCCAGCTGCGCGAACCCCATAATTACCCCAGCGCTGCAACCCCATAATACAACTCAGCTTTCTGCAGAACCTCCTCATCACCCAGCTGTCAGAAAACCCCATCATTTCACCCCAGGTGCTGCAAAACCTCATATACACCCCCAGCTGCTGCAAAACCTTTTAATACACCTCAGCTGCTGCAGAACCTCCTCATACACCTCAGGCTGCAGAACCTCTCATACACCTGGGGCGAGAACCTATTTATACACCTCACTTGCAGAACCTCCCATACACCCCAGCTGCTGCAGAACCCCCCTTACACCTCACTGCTGCAGAACTCCCCATACACCTCGCTATGCAAAAAATAACACCCAAAACTGTGCAGAACCCTTTATCACCTCAGCTGCTGCAAACCTCATCATCACCTCAGCTAATGAGAACCCCATTAACCTCAGCTGCCGAACCCCATCTAACCTCGCTGCTCAGAACCTCATTAACCTCGCTGCGCAGAACCTCCCCATACCCCCCTGCGCGAACCTCATAATACACCTCGCTGCTGCAGAACCCCTTATCACCTACTGTGCAGAACCTCATCTACACCCACTGCTGCAAACCCCATCATACAACTCAGCTGGCAGAACCTCATCATACACCTCAGCTGCTGCGAACCTCATCATACAATCGCTGCTGCAGAACCCACATACACCTCAGTGTGCAGAACCTACTACAACCAGCTGCTGCAGAACCTCTTCATACACCTCAGCTGCTGCAGAACCTATATAACCTCAACTCTGCAGAACCTTATATACACCCACAGTGCTGCAGAACCTAACATACCCCCGCTGCTGCAGAACCTCTAATACACCTCAGCTGTGCAGAACCCCCTCATAATCGCTACTGCAGAAACCCCACATACACCCCAACTGCTGCGAACCCTTTAATAACCAAGTGCTGCAGAACTCATATACACCCAGCTGCTGCGGACCTCTTAAACACCCCAGCTGCTGCAGGACCTCTACACTTTTGTGCTGCAAAAACCCCATAAAAACCTCAGTGCCCCACATAATACACCCCGTTTCGCAGAAAAACCCCATAATACACCTCAGCTGCTGCAGAACCTCATTAATACCCTCACGCTGCGGCCTCATACACTTTCCTTTTGCAGGACCTCATAACCTCAGTGCTGCAGAATCTCCACAATACACCTAGCGCTGCCCGAATCTCACAAAATACCTCAGCTGCTGCAGAACCTCATAATACATAGCTGCTGAAACCATTTTAAACCCCAGTGCCGCAGAAAATCATATACCCCAGTGCTGCAGAACCCATCATACCCTCAGCTGCTGCAAACTCATCATACATCAGCTGCTGCAGAAAATCTCATAACCTAAACTGCTGCAGAACCCCTTTTAATACACCCCCCGTGCTGCAGAAACCCCATCATCCCCCTCAGCTTTGCAGGCCCCCCATCATACACTAAGCTGCTCAGAACCTTTTAATACACCTAAGCTGCTGAGAACCTTATAAACACCCAGCTGGCAGAAAACCCCATCATACACCCCAGCGCTGAGAACCTTTCAAACCTTTTTTCCCCGCTGCAGAACCCCCATAATCACCACTTCTGCAGAAACCTCATCATAAAACCTCGCTATGCGAACCTCATAAACCTCGCTGCTCAAACCTCTAATACACCTTGGTACTGCGAAACCCCTTTATACCCTCAGGGATGAGTACTCTTTTACACCTCACTGCGCAGATCAATATAAACCTGGCTGCAGATCATCATAACACCTCAGCTGCTGCAAAAATCATCATACACGTCGCTTTGAAAACCTCATCATACACCCGCTTTTGCAGAACCCCCATATACACCTCAGTCCTGCAGAACCCATCTAACCTAGCTGCTGCAGAACTCATCTAACCTAACTGCTGCAAACCCTTTTAATAAACCCAAGCTGCTGCAGAACCCCATCTACCCTCAGCTGCTGCAGAACCATAATAACCTAGCTGCGCAGAACCTCTCATACACCCTTTAGCTCTGCAGAAAATCTCATACACCTCAACTGCTGCAGAACCTTTTTAAAACAAACCCCAAGCTGCTGCGAAATCTCATACACCCCAGCTCTGCAGGGCCCCATAATACACTCAGCTGCTCCCGGACCTATACACTTAGCTGCTGCGGGAAACCCCATAATACACTCAGCTGCTCAGGACCACATAAAACCCCGCTCTGCAGAAATCTAATTTTACCTCAGTGTGCAGAACCTCATAATACACCTCCCCTGCAGGACCTCATTCCTTCGCTTCTGCGGACCTCATAACCTCAGGGGGCTGCAGAATTCACAATACACCCAGCTGCTGCAGAAATTTACAAATACCTCGTGCTTTCAGAAACCCCATAATACACCTCACTGCTGCAGAACCCCCATAATACACCCCAGCTGCCCCAGAAATCACTAACCCCGCTGCGCAGAACCCATAATACACCTCGCTGCTGCAAACCCCATCATTTAAACCCCAGCTGCGCAGAAATCACTACACCCAGCGTGCAGAACCCAAATACCCTCCTCTCAGCCCCCTAATACAACTCAGCTGCTGCAGAACCTCCTCATGCACCTCAGCTGCTGCAGAAAACCCATCATCACCTCAGGTGCTGCAAAACCTCAAATAAACCTCAGCTGCTGCAAAACCCCCCATAATAACCTCAGTCTGAGAACCTCTCTACCCTAGCTGCTGCAGAACCCCATCATCCCTCGGGGTCAGAAAAATCATCATACCCTCAGCTATGCAGAACCTCTCATACACCTCAAACTGCTGCAGAACCCCCTCATAACCCCCAGCTGTGCAGAAAACCCCCTCATACACCTCACTACTGCAGAACATATAAACCTCAGCTGCTGCAGAAAATTTCTTTCCCTCGCTGCTGAAACCTCATATACATCAGTACTGCAGAACCATCTACACCTCAGCTGCTGCAGAACCTCATATACACCTAGTGCTGCAGAACCTCATTTACCCAGTGCTGCCCGAAACCCCCTCATTTCCCCAGCTGCCCGCAGAACCTCATAAAACACCTCAGCTGCTGCGAACCTCTTCATACACCCCGCTGTGCAGAAACCCCTCATACACCCCAGCTGCTGCAGGAAACCCCATCATAAACTCGTGCGCAGAACCCCATCATACACCCCAGCTGCTGCGAACCTATCATACAAATCAGCTGTGCAGAACCCCTCATACCCTCAGCTGTGCAGAACCTCATCATACAATCAGCCTGCAGAACCTTTCATAACCTCAGCTGCTGCGAACCTCATCTACACCTCAACTGCTGCAGAACTTATAAAAAACCTAAGCTGTGCGAACCTCAATACACCTCAGCTGCGCAGAACCTCAAAATACACCCCAGCTGCTGCAGAACCCCATCATACACCTCAGCTAGGAGAACCTTCAAACCCCAACTGCGCAGAAACCCTTTTAAACACCTAAGTGTGCAGAACCTCATCATACACCTCAGTGCTGCGGACCCCTAATACCCTCAGCTGCTGCAGGACCTCATACACTTCAGCTGCTGCAGAACCTCATAATACACCTCAGCTGCTGCAGGCCACATATAACCTCATGCTGCAGAAAACCTCATAATACACCTGCTGCTGCAGAAACCTCAAATACCCTCCCGTGCAGGGCCCATACACTTCAGCTTTGCAGGACCTCATAAACCTCAGCTGCTGCAGAATCTCCAATAACCCCACTGCGCGAATCCCACAATATACCTAGCTGTGCAGAACTCATAATACACCTCAGCTCTGCGAAAATCATAATAACACCCAGCTCCCCCCCCCAGAAATCATCAACCCTCAGCTGCTGAAAAAACCCCATCATACACCCCCAGCTGGGAGAACATCTCATACACCTCAGCTGCGAAACCTCATCATAAAATAAGCCTGCAGAAAACCCTTTTAAACCCTCGCTGCGCAGAACCTCATCTACACCTCAGCTTCTGCAGAGCCCCATCATACCCTAAGTGCTGCAGAAACCTTTTTAATAACCTAAGCGCTGCAGAAAACCTTTTTAAACACCCCCTTTTCGCAGAACCTCATCATACACCTCAGCGCTGCAGAACTTATCATATACCTTAGCTGTGCAGAAAACCCATAATCACCTCAGCTTCTGCAGAAACCATCATACACCTCACTACTGCAAACCTCATCATACACCTCGCTGCTCAGAAACCCCATAATACAACCCCAGGACTGCGAACCCCTTCATACCCTAGGTACTGCAAAACCTCTTCATCACCTCAGCTGTGCAGACATCATCATACCTCAGCTGTGCAGACATCCATACCCTCGCTGCTGAGAAATCATTACAGTCAGCTTTTGCAACCTATCTACACCTCGCTTCTCAGAACCTCATCAAAACCCCCAGCTGCTGCAGAACCTATCATACACCTCAGCTGCTGAGAACCTCATCATAAAACCCCAACTGCTGCAAAACCTTATAATACACCCAAGCGCTGCAGAACCTCATCTACACCTCAGCTGTGCAGAAAATCTAATACACCTAGGGGTGCAGAAACCCCACATACACCCCGCTCTGCGAACTCATCTAAACCCCAACTGCTGCGAACCTTTTAATCAAACCTAACTGTGGAAACCCATTCTACACCTCAGCTCTGCAGGCCCTTTTAAAACACCCCAGTGCTGCAGGCCTCATACACTTCGCTGCTGGAACCTTAAAAAAACCTCGCTGCTGCGAACCTCATAATAACCTCAGCTGTGCAGAAAAAAAAAATCATTACCTCAGCTGCTGCAGAACCCATAATACCTCAGCGGAGGATATAACTTCAGCTTTGCGGGGCCTATAAACCCCAGCTGCTGCAGAATCTCACAATACCCTCAGCTTGCAGAATCTCACAAAAACCCCACTGCTCAGAACCTCATAACACCTCAGCTGCTGCAGAACCCATAATCACCTCAGCTGCCGCAGAACAATCATACACCTCAGCTCTGCGAACCTATCTACACCTCACTGCTGCAGAACCTCATCATACACCCAAGTGCGCAAACCTTTAAAAAACACCTCAGGTGAGAACCCCCATCAACACCCAATTTTTGCAGAGCCTCTATACCCAAGCTGCGCAGAACCTTATAATACACCCAAGCTCTGCAGAACCTTTAATACAAACCTCAGTGCTGCAGAACCCCATATAACCCACTGCTGCGAACCTTATCATAAACCTTAGTGCTGCAGAACCTCTAATACACCTTGCTTCGCAGACCTTCATATCTCAGCTACTGCAGAAACCCCATATACCCTCGTGCTCAGAACCTTTAATACACCTTAGGTTGCAGAACCTCTTTTTCCCCCTCAGGTACTGCAGAAATCTTCATACACCTCGCTGCTGGAAAATCTCTACCCTCAGTGCTGCAATCATCATCAAACCCCCAGCTGCGCAGAAATCATCATACACGTAGCTTCTGCGAACCCCATCATACACCTCCTTCTGCAGAAACCCCATCATACACCCCAGCGCTCAGAACCCCCCCTCATACCCTCAGCTGCTGCAGAACCTCATCATAACCTCAGCTGCGCAGAACATCATAATAAAATTCAGCTGCTGCAGAACCCCATTTTTACACCTCAGCTCTGCAGAACCTCCTAACCCCCAGCTGCTGCGAACCTTTAAAAAACACCTCAGCTGCTGCAGAACATCTAATCATCAGCTGCTGAGAACCTCATAATAACCTCAGCTCTGCAGAACCTCATCATACACCTCAGAAATGCAGAACCCATATACACCTGCTACTGCAGAAACTCATCATACACCACAGCTGCTGCGAACCTATAATACACCCCAGCTGCTGCAGAAACCCCTTCATACACCTCAGGTATGCAGAACCTCTTTATACACCCAGCTGCGCAGAACATCATCTACACCTCACTCTGCAGCATCATCATTCCTAGCTGCGAGAAATACATACCCGTCAGCTCTGCAGAACATCTCAACACGTCAGCTCCGCAGAACATCAACATACCCTAAGGGGGCTGCAGAACCTTTTCATACCCTCGCTACTGCAGAACCCCATCATATACCTTGCTGCTGCAGAACCTCATCTACACCTCAGCTGCCGCGAAAACCCCATCATACACCTAGCTGCTGCAGAACCTCATCATAACCTCAGCTGCTGCAGAACCTCATTATACACCTCAGCTGCTGCAGAACTCATCATACACCTCAGCTGCTGCGGGAACCTTAATACACCTCAGCTGCTGCAGAACATCATAATACACCTCAGCTGCTGCAGAACCTCATAATACACCTCAGCTACTGCAGAACCTCATCATACACCTCAGCTACTGCAGAACCTCATCATACACCTCAGCTGCTGCAGAACCTCATAATACACCTCAGCTGCTGCAGAACCTCTTAGCATTCTCAGGATATCCGCGTAAACCTCAGGGTTCTGTCATAACACATATTATAATAGCCTCCAGTGATTCCTGCCTGCAGCCCACGTCTACTTCCCTTCCACCTGCAGTGGCTACTTCTCCCTGAACATCTGCTCGGCTCTATGATTTTTCACGACTCACTTGCAGATGATTTCGGGCCGGATGAGCTGACTCCAGAATGAGCACTCGGCTTTCTTCAGCCCTTGATGATTGGTAAGAGTTCAGTGAATTCCTTGTATCTGCCCTCCGCTGCGGGGCCCCCGGGTGCTCCGGCCACGGGGGTAAGGGCCCCATTTCCCTTTTTTTCTTGAAAAACTGTAGGAAAAATTGGGGTTTCGGGGAAAGAAAACAAAGAGAATAAAACAAAGATAACAAATGTCAGTTTTTATTATAAACTTCTCTGAAAGAAGAAGGAACAATTGTATGTAATGTTGCACAATGGAGTTTTAAAGGGGAACCTATAGTAAGTAGTCATCATGGGGCTGATGAGCACTGCTTCCCAACACTATGCTCTGCTGCTGGTGGGTGACTACTATTCCTTGTATCAGGCTCTGCCACTGAAGGAGGACTATTCCCAGCATCAGGGTCTGCCGCTGGTGGGTGACTACTCTTCCCAGCATCAGGCTCTGCCACTGGTGGGTGACTACTCTTCCCAGCATCAGGTTTGTCACTGGTGGGTGACCACTCTTCCAGCATCGTTCTGTCACTGGGGGGTGACCACCTTCCCAGCATCGGGTTTTGTCCTGGTGGGTGACCACTCTTCCCAGCTCAGGGTCTTTCACTGGGGGGTACCATCTTCCCCGCTAGGCTCTTCACTGGTGGGTGACCACTCTTCCCACATCAGGCTCAGTCACTGGTGGGTGACCCCCTCTTCCCCGCTTCACCTCTCACTGGTGGGTGTACTTTCCCCGTTCAGCCTCTCACGGTGGGTGACTACTCTTCCCCCCTTTTAGCCCCCTCACTGGTGGGTGACTACTCTTCCCCCCCTTTCCCCCCACTTGGGTGATACTCTTCCCCGCTTTAGCTTCACGGTGGGTAATATCTTCCCCCCTTCAGCCCATGGGGGTGCTATCTTTTTCCCCTTCAGCCTCTCACTGGTGGGTGACTCTTTCCCCGCTCAGCCCTCATGGTGGGGGACTACTCTTTCCCCCCTTCAGCCCCTCACTGGTGGGTGAATACTCTTCCCCGATTCACCTCTCACTGGTGGGTGACTACTCTTCCCCGCTTCAGCCTCTCCTGGTGGGGATACTCTTTTCCCGCATCAGGTTCATGGTGGGTGAACTCCTTTCCCGCTTTGGGCCCCAGTCCTGGTGGGTGACTACTCTTCCCCGCTTTAGCCTCACCCTTGGGGGGTGACTACTCTTCCCAGCATCGGTTCTGTACTGGGGGTGACCACTCTTCCCCGCATCAGGCTCTGTCACTGGTGGGTACCACTCTTCCCAGCATCAGGGTTGTCACGGTGGGTGGCCATCTTCCCAGCACAGGCTCTTCACTGGTGGGTGACCACTTTCCCCGCATCAGGAACCCGTCACTGGTGGGTACTACCTTTTCCCAGCTTTAGTCGCCCCTGGGGGGGGGGTACCCTTTCCCCGCTTTAGCCCATACTGGTGGGGGACTACTCTTTCCCCGCTTTAGCCTCAGTCATGGTGGGTGACTACTCTTCCAGCTTTAGCCTCGTCAAATGGTGGGTGACTACTCTTCCCCCGCTTTAGCCCAGTCATGGTGGGTGACTACTCTTCCGCTTTTCCTCATCACTGGTGGGTGACCACTTTCCCAGCATCAGGCTCTGTCAATGGTGGGGGACCCCTTTCCCCATCAGGCTTGTCATGGTGGGGGGACCCTCTTCCCAGCATGGCTCTGTCACTGGTGGGGGACTATTTCCCGCTTTTGCCTCAGTCCCCATTTTGGGGGTGACTCTCTTCCAGCTTTGCCTCAGTCATGGGGGTTTTTATTTACTTACCTTTATGTGGGGTACTCTTTTCCCACTTTACCTCAGTCACTGGGGGGACTACCTTTTCCCACTTTAGCCTCAGTCACTGGGGGGTACCACTCTTCCCCCGTTAGCCCCGTCACTGGTGGGTGACCACTCTTCCCCGCTTTAGCCTCGTCACTGGTGGGTGACCCTCTTCCAGCAAAACTCGTCAGGTGGGTGCCACTTTCCCGCATCAGGCCCTGTCACTGGTGGGGGACACTCTTCCCCCAGTTCCCCGTTGGGGGACCCCCCCCCCTTTTCCCGCCGGGGGTGCTACTCTTCCCCCCCCACGGGGGCCCCCCTTAGCATCCCTGCTGGGGGGTACTCTTTCCCAGCTTTGCCCCTCACTGTGGGGGACCACTTTCCCAGTAGCCCCTCACTGGTGGGTGACATCTTCCAGCATCAGGGTTGTCATGGTGGGGGACTACTCTTCCCAGCTTTAGCCTCCAAAATGGGGGAAAATATTCCCAGCTTTGGGCCTCGTCACTGGTGGGTGACCCCCTTTCCCGCATCAGTTTTTGTCCTGGTGGGTGATAATTTAAATTTCCCAGCCCCCCGGGGGTCTCTCCCCCCACAGTTTTTCACGGGTGGGGGACTCTCTTTTTTA
>JAODAL010077936.1:0-13097 GCA_025379985.1 Phyllomedusa bahiana
CAAAAAATTATATCACAGACCAGCCCCTCCCTCTATCTATAACCCTATAATCCAGAGCTCACTCCCCTTTCTCTATCATAAACCCTACATATCACGAGCTTACTTCCTCCTCTACATATAACCCAAATACCAGAGATCAGCTTCTCTCCCTCTATCAAAATCCTTTTTTCTCGCAGGGTAGCAAAAAACACCTGATAGGCTCACTTTAAAGAGGAGCATTAACAATATGACCTTAAACGGAGCCTAAACAGGTGGTCAAACTGTCAGGGTTAGGAGAGATGTAAGCTGGAGACCAGTGTCCAGAACTAATCTTGTCCGTGTGTACTTGACAAAGACTGATATTAGTATTAATCTTGGCATATTACATATTGTTTTTAAACGCCATTTACAAATGGGATTGTATAGTTTATATAAATATAATTTGCATAAAAAAAATTCGGAAGTTCAATACATTCCAAACATGTGATCATCTCATGACTCATAATTTTTAAAAAATGGACACCTCAGTTTTTGCACAAGTCAAGCCTATAGTCCTAAAAAATATAAATAGTAGCCGTGCAGGTATATGTCATGTACAGAAGACGTGTAATTTATAATAATGACATCAAGAAATGGGCTAGACACAGGAAGGGGTGGTTTATGACAGAACACCACCCGCTGACTAATGAAGCAGCTGGCAAGTGATGACAGGGTTAATATTACGGGCCACACCCTTTTGGTATTTTCCCAGAGCGCATTACATATTGTGTGCATTAGCCTTTGTTATCAGTATCTTTTTTCTTTCCCCAGTACAGTCTGGAAATTATACGCCTCGTGTTTAGTATTAAAGGGGTTGTCCAAGCCTGTATAATGCACAGCATGAATTCTATAGCTCCTTAACGCTGCAGCCTATTTATTTATCATGGGCTCTCCCCCCCTCCCTCCCCCCCCCCCCCACCAAGAGTCATAACTTTTATTTTTCCTTCTAGATAGTTAAATGAGGGCTTGTTTGTTGTGGGACAAGATTTACTTTTTATTGGTGCCATTGCCCATAACATAACCCACTGGTAAACCTCCAAAAATTCAAATGGGGTTAATGTAAAAAAACTTAGGGGGCCCCAAAGTATGAAAACTGCAGGGCTAAAATTCACTTGGGTTCCCATAGCAAACCAATTTAAGCACCCTTTCCCTTTTATATAGTGCTGGGAAAAATAAAAGGGGGGGCTCTGAAGGGTTTTCTAGGGCAACCAAGTGAATTTTGCCTAGACATTTTTTTTAGGGCTTGTCACAAATCCCCTGTTTTCAAACGCTTTTGGGGGCCGCACTGACATGCAACTTTTCAAACAGACCCACTGCGCTTTTTGAAACACGCAGTGGCGATCTCTCATGTGAGCGCGCTCTGTGTTCGGCATAGACAGCAGGATATCTCACAAATTTTTGTTAGTCCTCTTTGGGGGGCGACAGTGCAGAACCCCAAGACGGATCCAAAAGCCTTGTAAACACATGTAAACTCCGTTGAACAACCCCATACATTTGGCCCTAAATTTCCCATTTTTTGCCCAGGTTTTGTTTTTATGGATTTCACTGTTCTGAATAAATGACATGCTATCTGTATTCTGCATATTGATACGAATCCGATGATATCAATATTACAGAGTTTTTATAATGTTTTAGTACTTTTAAAATGTAAAAATGTTTATATTTTTTAACTTTGGTTGCGACCAAAAACTTGTGTTTCAGTCTTTGGAACTGAGGGAGGGCTCGTAGTTTGTGTACTCTTTATTGTTACAATTTTGGGATACATGCAACTTTGTGGTCACTTTTTTATTCCAATTATTTAGCAATGTAAAATTACAATAAAAATGCAATTTTGGCATTGGGAATTTTTTCTTCTACGGCGTTCACCATACATCTATTTTAATAGATCAGACTTTTACAGATAGAGCGATACGAACTATGAGTACGTTTTTCTTGTTTGCAAAATGGCAAAAAGGAGATGTTTTGAACTTTTAATACTTTTACTTTTAAAATGTCTTTTAATTTTTTAAATTGTAGTCCCCTAGGGGATTGACCTTATGGGGTGTAATTGCTTGTACACCATTCTGTAATATACAGATATTGCAGAAAATTGTTTCCAAGATGGCTCTCCCATTACATTCTGCCCAAAGAAGGGTGTAAGGCTGAGTTCACATGGCTTATTGCGGCGTGTACCTGTGTGCGTCGCAATATGTCCTCCTGTTTAAGGTTATGTTTCACACGGCGAGAATTGAGGTCCGGAGTGAAACAAACGCTTTTAGATGCATTGTTTTAGGAGCCTCCCAGTCGACCCATAAAACAACCCCAACACCATCTAATAAATTAGCAATGTTAGAAATTACATTACATTTAAATATGAGACATACGGCATCAGCATTCACACTCGATGTGATCGCCGAAGTGTGTCTCGATTGCGTCAATTCTTGGTCCTAAAGACGCAACAGTAGCCTATTAAACCCCTCACCTGCACCCCGGCCGGAGCCTAGTTTTGGCCTCATCTGACAGAGCCCCCCATTTTTTTAAATCTGTCAAGTGTCACTTTTATGTGAGAATAACTTTTGACCTTGACCTATCCATGTGATTCAGAGATTGGTTTTCCCTTTGTGACACATTGTGACTTTAAATAGGTAAAGTAAATTTTGGTCCAAAAATGCTTTATTTATTGTGAAATAATATCAAAAAAAATCGTGAAATATACCAATTTTAAACGCAAAAATTTCTGCATGGAAGAACAGAGGTTAATCTTTCCCAAACTCAAAAAAGTATAATAACTACAACTAACCTATGACCTGCTGTAAGATTAGGCATCAAATTTTTAAATGTCTTTTTTTTTGTTACAACATTAGGGGGCTTAAAATTAGTTGTAGCTTTTTCCAAATTTTCAAACACAAATTTGCAAAATTACATTTGTTTAGGGACCAGTCCAGTTTCTAACTTGACATTGATTGACCCGCTGTTATGTTAGATACCGGCCCAATAAATGACCTCAACTAAGAAACAACAACCCCTTAAATTATTCAGAAACCGCATTTAGGAAGATTATATAACTCTCATTAGGTTGTTTCAACAATGACTTAAAGCAACTATTAATTTAGTGGAAGTGGAAAATTTCAAAATTTCACTTTTTTTTGGCAGATGTTTCCCATTTTTATTTAAATACATTTCACAAGAATACCGGTAAAATGTGATCAGGAAATACAACTTAATATTGATTGATTCCCTCGGATTCTGGTGCCGTTTTCAGAGATAACCTGTTATGAGGACCGCCTATAGCATTATTTGGCACAACCACAAGCCCAGAATAGAGGAGCTCCTAACATGACTCTGGGATCTTTCATTTTTTCATTTACCAATTTTATATTTAGGGGGCCATTTACAGGTTTGGCTGAACACCCTATATTTTAGGAGCTAAATACTATAATAAACACCCCTAATAAAAAAGACCCCATACTATAGGAAACTACACCACCATAAAGGAATATATCCATGGGTTTAGGTGGAGCATTAAAATCGATCCCACAGGTGAGTCACAAAAATTTTTAAGGTCGTTTAGGCTGTGAATAATGATAAAAAATTTTTTTTTTTCCAATAATGTAAGCAGCAATTTTTTAGCTTGAAAATGTTTAATTTTTACAGAGGCATCCTGGTAAAAAAAACTCCAAAACCTTTTTTTTTTTTTTTTTTTGTTTACAATACAAACAATTTCTTCCAATTCGGCTCAATAACCCTACCATGTGGGGTGTAAACTCTGTTTGGGCAGCATGGCAAGGGTTACAAGGAAGGAGCTCTATTTGGCTTTTGGAACTCAGATTTTGGTGGGGCCCCATTGTCCATTTACAAAGCCCCCCAAAGTACCTAGACCAGGTGAAACCCCTTCCAAAGTCTCCCCATTTTGGATTCAGCACCCTCATAAATCCTCACTAGGTTGTATTTGTACAATTTTTTGGGTGCTACGAGTGTTCCAAAGTTTGTTTGTAAAAATGCATTGGGCTATGAAAAATGAGGGAAAACCAATCCTCAATTGTTTTTTGGGCTTCAATTTTACAGCATCCGCCGTGCATATAAATGATAGGATATCTTTACTATGGGGGGCGGTACAATTGCAATGATATAAATTTATATAGTTTTTTTTTTATGTTTAATTACTTTTACGTACATTGATGAAATTAGCTATAAAAAAATGCTTTTTTATGTTGTCCTTTCTGAAAGCCAAATGATTTTCAGATTTCTGTATACGGGAGCAATTATGGCTTGTTTAATTGTGGGATGAGTTGACGTTTTTATTAGTACCATTAAGGGGGGCATATGCGCCTTTGAATCCACTTGTTAAAGTAAGGTTTTTTGTGAGCGATTTTTTGAACAAAAGACAGTATCTGTTGTGTTATTTTTATTTTTATTTTTTTAAGCAAAGCGGTCACTATGTGCATATATACTGACATACCTAGTTATTACTCAGCCAGGTCGATATAACGATAACATCGATACACAACTTTGGTATAATTTATTGATGTTTTACTGCAATAGTACCACAAAAAAAACACTTTTATTCAAAAAGGAAAACACGTTTATTTTTTTTTTGCATCGCTCTAATCCTGAGAGCCATAACATTTATTTAGATTTTTCTGTGTACGTAGCAGGTAAGGGCTTGTATTTTGAGCGGAAGTATTGATGTTTTTTCTTGGTATCAATATGTTTGGGGGGACAAGACTTTTTGATCAGAATATAAATCCGTTTTTTTGGAAGGCAGTGTGAAGAAAATAACTCGCCATCCTATAGTGTTTTTTATTTATATATTTTTATCGTTACGCTCACTGTCGTGTCAGTATCCATACCAGTAAGCTTTACTCTCGTGGTCGATACTATTACGTGCGATACCAATTTATATAGTTTTTTTTAATTTTGAAAGCCCTTTAAAAAAAAAAAAATGTTTTTTTTATTTGTGTTAAATAAAATTAATTTTTCATCACTGTCCCCTTCTAGAGCCATAACTTTTTATTTTTTTTCCGTATAGCATGAGACTTTTTTAAGGGACATTTTTTTTGCGGTAGAAGATACTGAAGTATTAATTGGTACAAACTTTTGGCATATTATAATGAGTTTTTGATCAGCTTTTTTATTCCTGATTATATGTCTGCAGGATTACAAAAATCCGCAGTTCTGTGACTTTTTTGTTTTTGTGTTTGTTAGGGTCATTCTACACCGTTACTGGTTAATTAACCCATGACAGATTTTATAGGGTGGGTCGTTAGGGCACACGCGATACCAAATAAGGGTACTTTATAAATTTTTGGATCTTTTTTTGGGGCGATTGCGTTTGTAACGGGAAAAAGGCGATGTACGAGTTTTTATTGATTTTAATTTTATTTGTTTGTTTTTTAATTTTTTTTTTTTTTTTTTTCAACTTTTGAACATTTATGTTTTACTTTTTTTTTATACTGATACTTTTTATTTCTATCACTATTTATCTTACTAACAGCAATCCTCAGTTTGCTGTTCCCCACCCAGCCACAACCACACAAGGAGCATGGCTCAGATGCAACAGTACTCTCGTAACTATGTGTACTGGTCGCCATGGACAACCCTGCACCGGACTCATGCCCACAATGATTGCGGGCATGTGAACGTCACCAGATGGACCCCTGTCGTGTGGGAATGCCAGTTCACTTCCGATGGCCATCAGAGAGAATCGTGGCCACACCCCCGCACTATAGTGCGGCAGCCGACGGGGAGCAGGCAGGAGGAGCTCACTCCTCCTGCCTACGGCTTTATATCGCAGGCTTCGCGGTAATGAAGCTATATCACCCGCGGGCCAGAGCTCACTCCGCGCGGGTGATAGCGGCATGCGGCCCAGCGTTAATTTACCGCTGTCCCATGTTGGGGCGATCAGCGCGTGGCTCCGCCCGCAACTGTCGCAGCGATGGCAATGTTGTCATACTCCATTTTCGAAGTCCCTCCGCTAGGGCGTAGCAATACTCCCTATGGTTCGGAATGGGTTAACAACTATAGGGTGCGATCCTGCTGCATCCAACACATCCTGCAGCTGCGTGTTGGATCTGTGTTGGATCCGTTTACTATCCGATCGTTGCTGCGTTTTTGGATGTGATTTTTGGATCCCACACGGATCCTAAAACGCTTTGTGAACAGCCCCTTAAAAGTATGTGCTTTCCAGTGCATACTTTCAACACCGCCCGGCCTCCTATTCACTCTCATTTTCTCCAGCGTGTAAGCGCCCAAAAAAGGGACATTTCACTTCTTTTTACAGGTGCATACTGTGCACCAGTCTAATACAAATATCAGTGCACCACTACAAAACTAAGTAAAAACATAGTAATATAGGAATATTTTGAAATCATTACGCTAAGAAAATATGAAAAACCTGGATTCTTAGTTTAGTTTTTGGAGCAAGAATTTTTAAGCTCAGCCTCCCAAAAGCATCAAGGGGATCCCAGCACAGTGATTCCCTAAGGCTATGTTCACACGCTTAAAATGGGCCCGTATTCGTCTGTAATTACGCGCCGAGTCGCCAATTACGGCCGAAAACGTCCCATTCAGGTACGTTAATTCACATTTCTCATAGAGAAGCAGATTACGTCTCCCTCCCCACGGCGAATCCGCCGCGGAGATAATTGACATGTGAATTACTTGAGCGCGTATACCCCGCTGCAATTTCTAAGTGCAATGGCCGCGAAGCGCCGCCCCCCCTACCGCTCACCTTCCCCCACTCCCCCGCCCGCCCCCGGCCACACGCGTAATTCTGGGCGTAATTACGTCCCGCTATTAAGCGTGTGAACAATACCAAACACTAACATGATACCTCACTAGGAGTCATTCAGACACAACCTCTCAGAGTGATAGGTAACTTGCTACTGAATATCCTGCACTGGTTTAAAAAGAGGTAAGGAGGATGCAGCAAGCCATGAGGTTGCCATCCCTCAAATGACTACAGAATTTAAATAACTGTGCACATCATATATTTAAAAAACGTAAGCATAGGTGCACATCTGGTAAGCAATAGCATACATCTAATACAAATCAGTGGCAACACTACAAAACAAGTAAAACATCAAGGTATATAGGAAATTTTTTTGAAAATGCATACTGGCAAGAAATATGAAAAAACCTGGGAATATGCCTCTTATCATAGCACTGTAATATGCTATGATTTTAAACCATATCTGTGGGGTCGAACTTGGTGCATAGCAATCACTATTACGCACCAAAGGTACAACAACCAAAAATATTGAACGATACGTAATATAGTAGTACATAAGCTACGGAACCCTTCATTAGGCCCTCCATATCCATGGCAACCTCGTTTTCGTCATTATTTAATTTTTGCAGCTGTGATCGCGCAGCATTAAAGGTTAACAGCGACCTAGAGTTTGACTCCTGATCCCACTGATAAGCTGGTAACAGTTGTAATATTCTGTAATAGTTGTAATATAACTGTTACCTGCCACGTATAGAACGGACACCAATGAATCAAAATACATACATATACCATGGAAATCCAAATTAGAAAATATAGTACACAAAGAATGCTGTAATACTGGCAGAATGATCAAAATGACAACTATTGCAAATCATACAGTTGACATTTAAGGTCTCTGTCCTACACTGCACAGAAAAAGTCAAGTTTTTCAGCGTTTTTTGTTTTCAAAAAACCCTGAAAAATACTGAAATCAATCTCCCATAGACTTCTAATGTAAAACCTCCCGCTGTCTACACTGAGCTTCTCTATTTTCTGCTCGTTTTTTACTGTCGTCGTTTTCAAACATGTTCTAAAAAACGAGCAAACGGCAGAAAATTACTACAGAACATGGAAAGCGCCGGACGTCGTTGCACTTTTTCCGCGAATTTTCAATGAGAACCCACCCAGCGGGACCAAGACCCACCTATAGTGTGTTAATAAAGGTATATCTTAATCAAATTTTGCATACAGTTCGGATGTGTCCGTTGTTTGTACTTTGTAATAAAATGATCATCTTTGGTCGCTAACAATTCAATTTTTCTCACTAAAAATAACGTTTTTTTAACGGATTTTGGGCATCAATCCCGTTTTTTTTTTTTTTTTACAGATTTTAGGGTGCTAAAGTTCCTTTTGTACCATATTTGGCGCTAATAAAGTATCCTCCTATTTGATGCCAAAAAACTACCGTATTTTTACGGATTTTTGCGCCAAATTCTTTTTTATGGATTTTGGTGCTAAAACCTTTTTCTAACAGATTTTGGTACTAATAAAGTTTTATCTCCTCCTGGATGCAAAAATACGTATAATTTTTACAGATTTTGCACCAGAATCCGTTTATTTACAGATTTTGCGCTAAAATCCATTTCTTCTTAACTTAGTCCAACATATGTTTAAGAAAAGGATTTACACAAAATCCTAAAAAAATTTTTAGCGTCAGAACGAATAACTTTATTTAGCGTAAGATAAGAATTTACACCAAAATCCATAAAAAAATGACTAATAGGCCAAAATCCATAAAAAATTATTTGCCGACACAACGCAAGATAACTTTATTAAGCACCAAAAGCTGTAAAAGATATGGATTTTTAGCACCAAAATCCGTAAAAAAAAAGTACTTAAAAGGTTTTTGCCACGTAGTACATGTGACGTGGATCCTCAAAAGGGGTTTTTTTTTAATCACTTTCTAAAATATATTATTACAAAAATTGCAGTCTGAGAGAGCACACGCCTTCCTTACATGCCCTTGGTTACTTCAAAAAGTCTATTAGAACGGCCTGACAAAGCACTGACCGCTTGGCACAAGAGAGCTTCTTATCTTATGAACTGACTGCCAGAAGTTTTTAAGGCACCGGTAGCAATATGTTTTCTTATTGAATATCTTGAATAAACTGTGTAGTGTTTATTAGATACCTCTTTATCTATGACAGACAACATTAAGAAGCTTTCAAGCTCCTGTGTAGAATAGGTGTTTTCTCTTTCTGTATAAAGAATCCAACAACGTTATAGATTTGCTTATTTCAGTGAAAACATGTCACAGAGCAGCACTTATGCAGCTCGTTCCTGGCTGTGTGCAACTCTCTCTCTCTTTCAGCTCCCTGAGTTTTGTTTACATTAACATTAGCATCTACATATAAGCTCCTGACAGTGCAGTGTATAGAGCCTGTGTCTGCTGAGTAGTATTAACAATCCACTCTTGTACCCTTTAGTATTACACTTAATTTTAGAGACGCTCCCTGGATTCTCACTCCTCACTCATCCCATCCCCCCTCCCCCCTGCACATCATGACTCAGCCGTGTTTTTTGTTTGACATCTCTGCGCTGTACTAAGGAGATACCTACCTAAATGGTCTCTTGGCAAATCCCCTTTAAGGCCAAAATCTGTAAAAAAAAAAAAAAAAAAAAAACGTATTTTTGGCGACAAAAGCGAGATAGCTTTATTAGCACCAAAATCCGTAAAAATGCAGATTCTTAGCAACAAAAAATCCGTAAAAAAATGGACCTTTAGGCCAAATCTGTAAAAAAGATAAATTATTTTTGTGACAAACTCAAAAACTTTATTCACGGCAAAATCCATAAAACACACAAGATGACATATAAATGCAATGTGTGCTTTAATCCCTTTTGAAGAGCGGAAGTTTACATCCAATGCTTAATTTATGCATAATTAAAAAAACATATCTTGAAGACAACAAAAAAAACGTGTGTTAAAAAATCTCGGCAAAAAACGCAAATCGCGCAAAAGCACGCCCAATTTTTTCAGCTGCTTTTGACAAGGCATGCCAGAAAACTCCGTTCAAGAACGTTTTTAAGTAATCCGTTTTCAGGTCGTTTTCTCTCCACTGCAGTGTAGACATAAACTAAACTGCACAAAAAAAAAACCGCATCAAAAACGCTCTGTTTGAAAGCACCTTTAGGCTGTCTACACTCTGCATGGCTTTACGATTGCATTTTTGACACTTTTAGGATTTTATTTTTTTTTTAATTCAAGAAAAAGCTTTATTGGTGAAAAAGATAACAAACAAATGTCCGAGAACATGCGACAACAAAAAATTTGTAGTAAAAGAAATCAACAGCACTTTTAGAATTTTAAAATGTGCCGTAAATACATGTTTCCTGCAGCCAATAACCGAAATAGAAAACCAGCTGTATCCCTCATCTCGTCTTGTTGTACGAACGTCTCAGCACCGGCATATTATCACAACATGTTTGTATAATACAAACCATGCTTATAGTTTTCTTACTCTTCGCCAACTCCATACAAAACAATTTATGGTCGACATGAAAAAACTAAAGCGACACCGTGGTTTTTGCCGCAAAAAGAACAAAAGACCGTCGGCCAGTGGCCATCAGAAAAAAACGGCCCACTTCGTCCGGGTTTTTTTATCCAATGCATTGTAGCCATAGCCTTATTGTATTGCTGCTAATTTAATTATACCACAATGCCACATTCTCATTTAACATTGTATCACATTTCAAGGTTTAGTCACCCAGCGTTCTACTATTTTCCTTCCTGCCCCGTCAATACAACAGGAGGTCTCAGAAGAGGTATAGAATTCACCCACTGCTGCTGCTGACAACTAATGGCTTTTTACTAATTAATTCACTCACTTGTCCAATCTCATTAGGGCAATGGAGGACACACTTCCTGTGGTTTGTGTTACATTCCCAATAAGCATTTCCTTTACAACTGAAAAACATCATTCTAACAAGTAAAATCAATACTCAGAAGTTAGAACTCAGATTAACTACACACAGAATACCCCAAATTCCACACTTACAAGGCAGCATTTGACAGATGAGTCACACTTTAAAGTATAAGCAGATAATTCCCCTGAGGGATCTCATATCACATCTTGTCCTTGCTCGGCACATCTTCTGGCAACTTTTAACACAGATGGCAACTGTTCTTACATGTCAGAACTCCAGAACATCCCAGGAGCTCAGTGAGCCAGACACAGTAAAAGGAGCTGCTATAAAGTCACATTTACTGTAAATGACAGAGCAAAGTGGGATAATGTAACGGACCATTTACACCTCATTTTCGTCTTCATCATGCTATCTGTGAGGATTCAGTGAAAAAAGGTTCCCCTAACATATACCGCAGTGAAGCCATGGAGAGCAATAGAAACGCAAAGCCATACTTACAGCTCAATGACTGGACAATGCACTATTCCCAGTAGGAGGAAACATAAGCCCTAGTCCTACATGGGAAAAATTTAACAGGTGTAGCTCACTGATGAACAATTGCTCACACATCCATCTACTAGGGGAGCAACTGCCTGATAAAAAAAAAACTGCACATTAGATAGGAACCAATTCACACATATAAAGAGAAAACCAACAGTACCATACAGGGGAGATTGCAAAAATACTGATAAACAACAACTCCCACACCGACTATCCATGAGAGGGTGATTGCACTCATACGCCTACTATCCATGAAGGGGGGGTTACTAATATTACAATTGCACATAGATAAGGCTTATAAAGGGTGCCATTCATTTGGCTACATGTATTTTGCCCATCATATTTAAAAGTGTCCAACACAAAATATTGACACTATCTGCTCCCCAGTAATACAGGGCAAAGCTAAACACTGCAAAAATATCAAATATGAAGTATTAGTTAATATTTTGGCCAAAATACACAAGCATTTAACCCAACATCATAGAGAAAACTTAGTTTTATATGCACTTGCAAAAATAGTGTGGTAGACTATATTGTGTTGTGTCCAGCACATAAAACATGTCCACTTGGTGAACTAAGCCAACATAGTCTAAATAACGCTACGCATGCTCTATTGTTCTTTTTGGCTCTGTCACGGTATACGTCAGAGTAATGTTTTTCACAGTATCCCAATGGAAACCACCAATGGAGACCGAAACAAGGACTGAACAGCACCTAAAATACAGCAATAATTATGAATATACATATAGATATAGTTATTCAATACAGAAGAGTAGACTATATATTCAGATTTAAAGGGGTTCTCCAGGATCTTTTTATTTGTTATAGAGCTCACAACTTTATTATGAACTTTGTAATTGATACTCATAAAACATTTTTTTACCTGTTCTGCTTTGCAAAACCAGGCAGAGAGCCCTTTACTCCTTTTCTTCCTACTTCCGGAATACCATGTGTACAGAGCAGTAGAGACATATAGTGATAACTATGTGTATATATAGTGACTCATCACTGCTAGCTTTTAGAGTCTAGATGACTTCATTATTGTGTACTGTTTTACCTCTTCTGATAGGAGATGTCCTTTTGATAAATTTGCTAAATAAACCTTTTCATGTGATCAGAAGACCTGCAATGTTTGATTGGCTGAATGTGAATTAGGACCGCTGAGATGATCCAGCAGCAGTCAGACAAAAGTCTGCCTACTGCTCTTTATATAGTAGTGGTGCTAGGGTAAAGCATCATGAGATGCTGCCCTGACATCACTGGGTGCAGAGATGATGCCACATCCCAATACAGCATGCACACAGCTTTCCCATGATAAAAACTGATTGCTGTGGGGGATCTGAAATCGCTCACCTTTCTTGGATGCTAGATGCTAGATAAGCTATCCAGTGTACAGTAAAGCTGGATGATGCCACATTCCCCACAGCAATCAGGGTTACATTGATGGGATAGCTGCATACCTGCTGTGGGGGATGAACAGCACATACATATTAATTTGGTTTATATATTTCTATTTGTACATGTACTACATATACTAGTATTATAGGTGGGAAAGCATTTTTTACCTGGTTACAAACTGATTAGTGCACTGTATTATAACAGTCTGCTGCAGGCAACCAGCAAGTGAAGTGGAGCAGAGATGCAGGGGCATGAGGTGTACATGTCTGAGAAGGATGATGTGAGGGTGGTTAGGGAAGGAAGTCTTGGTCATGTTCTTTCAACCAATATTGGACATTTCTATCCATGTAACATGTTGCATTGTCTTGCTGAAAGATCCATCAAGCCCAGGTAAGACAATAAGCATGTATGAATGTACATGATCTACAAGGATGGATTCATACCCAATTGATTGGGAGTGCCTTCTACATGGATGATGCCCAAAAGAAAAAAATTCCCAACCATAACCGCCACCACCATTTTTTTC
>JAODAL010077937.1:0-13096 GCA_025379985.1 Phyllomedusa bahiana
CCAGTTAATTTTTTTTTTGAAAGCTAAGTACGCTACTCTCTCAGTCTCTTCTCTGTCCATAATAAAACACAAATTGATCTCATTTTGACATTTGTGTATGGATAACTCCCCAAATACAGTAATGTATAAACACACACTTGCTGTATTTCTCTAGTGCCGACCTGTAAAGACACAAGCACAGCTCCCTGCCGAGGTTACATTGACCCCCCAACATCCTTCACCTTTAAACCCCACTCATTCCAACACACAACCCCTCATCTGCGGGATTCGCGATTCTTCCATTCTGGGAACACTCGAGCCGGCGTCCCGTAATTAATCTCAGCGCTATTGCAGGGACCTATTACCGCTCTACATGTGGCCGGATTGGAACCCCGGGGAGAGATGGACCCGGCCCCTCAGACATTTAGAAAGTTTTAAATTTAAATAATGTCAATCAACTACCATCTGGAGATCGGGCTGAAACGCTATTAGGTTCTGAATTAAAGCTCCCCACACCATTCGTCTAGATGACAGGTCTCTGAAAAAACGTCCTGAGCTGAGAAGTCTCTTCATCTTGAAGCTTCATATAAAAAAAATCTTCTTATAAAGGCTCTGCCTCCATAACTGTTCATCTGGAGAAGGAAAGGGGGTTGGCGACATCTGAAACTAAGGTTCTTCAAGCTATACAATTTGTAATGTATCAGCTGATTACTTATGAAGATTCAATGGACACTAATTTCTGCTTTTGCAGTCCTGTTCAACATTTCTTTTTCTGTAATATCCCGATTCTTCTTATTATCCCCAAGCTCACTCACATTCGCTGGGCAGTCCCCTGTACAAAAATTTCTTTTTCCGTACTGATCCGATTACATCCCGTTTTCCTCCCGGGTGCCTCACTTTTCGGTCCTGTGAAAATAAATTTCTTATTCGTAATGACCCGAGTTTTCATCCTGTTTATCCTCCAACTGCACTCACTATTCTGCTGGTGCACATGTACATAAAACTTATCCTTACGATCCTGAGTTAATCCGATAATCCTCCAGAGCTGCATCACTATTCTGCGGCAGTCCTGTGTACATACATTTTCTTATCCTTACCACCAGTTACCCTGTATTTTCCAGAGGTGCGCTCACTATTTTTGGTGCATCACTGTACAACTTTCTTTTCCGTACTGACCAGTTCATCCCTTTTTTCCTCAACTGATCACTATTCTGCTGGTGCAGTCACGTACATACATTTCTTTTTCGTACTGTCCTGATTTACATCCCTTTTTATTCTCCAGAGCAGCTCCTATTTTGCTGGTGCAGTCACTGTACTAAATTACTTATCCTGTTCTGACCTGAGTTACATCCTTATTATCCTCAAGCTCGCTCACTTTCTGTGGTGCAGTACTGTCAACAAATTATCCTGCACTGTCCGATTACATCCTGTATTAACCTCCAACCACTCATATTCTCTGGTGCAGTCACTGTGTACATACATTACTTATCCGTGTTTCCCTAGTTAAAATCCTTATTTTCTCCGAGCTGCACTCCTATTCTTCGGGTGCAGTCCTGTACATACATTACTTTCCGGGTTAACCCGTATTACCCTCCAGATGAAATACATTCTGTTTGGTGTTGTCACTTACATACATTACTTATTCTGTATTGACCTGAGTTATATCCTGTATTATACTCCAGAGTGTATACTATTCGCTGGTGCAGTCACGTATATACATTACACCCCGTACTGATCCTGATTTACATCCTGATTTTTCCCAAGCTACGCTCACATTTCGGTGCAGTCATTTACAAAAAACCGCATGACCTAGTTACACCTTTTTACCTCCAACTGCACTCACTATTCTGCGGGCAGTCATGTGTTCATACATTACTTATCCTTTACTGCCTGAGTTACATCCTGTATTATCCTCCAAACTGCGTCACTTTTTTCTGGTGCTCCCTGGTAATACTTTTCTTACCTTAGGGGATTGAGTTAATTCCTGTTTTTATACCCCGAGCTGCCATTAAATATTCTGCTGGTGCAGCACTGTACAACATTATTTTTTATCCCTTACTGATCCTGATTTTACATCCGTTTTAAATCCTCCAAGGTGCTCCTTTTCTGCTGGGCATCACTGTAAAACATTTTTACCCTGTCTGCCTGATTAATCCGTTTATCCCCCAGAGCTGCACTCACTAGAAATAGACTACAAGTATCCATGAATCATGCAGACCCCCGCCTAGGGGGGGCCATTGTTGTGTGCAGGGGTGAAAGGCTTCGGTACCCCGGCCCCCATTGTCTTTGCTGGTTGCAGTCCAGGGGGGTTTGGGGTCCTCCTCGAGTGTCCCCCATTCCGCTCAAATTACCTTAAAAGGGGCGAGCGGGATTGTGATTGTCTCGGGGTGCAGCTCGTAAAGAAAAAAAATTATGCAGATGGGGCGTTTTTTTCCCATGGACCCTAAAATGATTGACCTATAAAATTTCTTCCGGTTTTTCTTTTTCGTTCTCTCCCACCCTGAGGGGAATTTAAAAATTGTTTCCAAGGCGGCCCCAAATTTTTCATAAAACATGGACAAATGACACGGGACCCGACTGGGGCGGGTTTCCTGGCGCATGCTGGGGTTTACCCCGATCCCCTAAACATGGGACCCCTTGTGCGCCCAACATCCCAAGTCCAAACCTGGTCTCCACCAACCTCAAACCCCCTCAAGAAGGCCCCGATGATCTTCCCCACGAGCTGCAGCTTCCATAGATCAGATGGAGATCGGGGAATCTGGAGCGAGTAAAACCCCCTCGAGCCTTTGTCCTTTTCCCCTGATTCCTGGGCATCGTTTGCAGTGGGGGCCCCCGGACGATAACCTATACGGGGGCCTCTCCCATTTTCCCACTGCCTTTAGGGGGGAACTGTCTTTACAATGTAGTTAGGGGTTAAATGTACAAACATCGACTTGATACCTAAACCCCCCCACAAACATTTCCCATCCCTTCCCCACTTGCCCTCTTTCATAATAATCCTAAACCTATTTCCCGGGGAAAATGAGCACCCAACCACCATAAAATACCAGGACTCCCAACAGTACATTCCCCACCCTCCGCCCATCTTATCTTTTCCCCCAAAGTGCACCCGGTCTTCTTCTTCCAAAATTTGATACACTTGGGCCCTCCACATGAAGCCGGGACCCTAAAGGAACTTCCCCATCCCTAAACCATCTTGTCTTTTTCCCAAAATCATCCTTGTCTCCTTATTCCCGTTTATTTGTTCCCCCCCAGCAAACCACATGATGCCCAGAGACCCCGGTAAACTTTGCCCATCACCGCCTCTCCCATTGTCTTTTCCCAAAGGGC
Source organism: Phyllomedusa bahiana (assembly GCA_025379985.1). Classification (NCBI taxonomy): domain Eukaryota; kingdom Metazoa; phylum Chordata; class Amphibia; order Anura; family Hylidae; genus Phyllomedusa; species Phyllomedusa bahiana. Next base: position 3,310 of record JAODAL010077937.1, read on the forward strand.
TCCTGGTCTCCTCGCTTCCCAAGTGTATGACTCGGCCCCGTCCACTGAAGCCGGACCCCCAAACATTGCCCATCCCCTCCCCAGCTTGCTTCTTTCCCATAATGATCTGGTCTCCTTTCCCAAAGGGAAATTGATGCATGGGCCATCCACATAAAGCCGGACCCCCACAAAAACATGCCCTCACCTCCCCCATTTGTCTTTTTTTCCCTAGTGCACCCTGGTGCTCTCTTCCCAAGGTAAGGATGCACTGGGCTGTAACTGAAGCCAACCCCCCCAAGAACATTGCCATCCCACTATTTCGCCCTTGTTTTCCCCATAAGCATTGGTTCCCTATTCCCAGGAGTGTTGCACCCCCAAACCCACATAAGCCAGACCCGCGGCAAAACTTGCCCTTCCCAAGCCTCCGCCATCTTGCTTTTTCCCATAATGCATCCGGGGCCCCTTCTTACTAAAAGGCATGAAGCCCATAACACCTGTACTTTTAAGACCCATAGCCCTTTTTCAAGCGAATGTGGATGATTCAGATAAAAATTTTAAAGCAGTATCTTAAGGACAAAAAAAAGAAGGAAATTAGCAATCCAATTAAAAATTATACAACTCCAAAAAAAAAAAGGACACTAAGATCACTCCCGTCCAGTCTCCGGGAATGAATGTTCGTTCAATTTCTTTCTTCATTACATGAGAAAAAATTGGGAAAATAAAAACCCAAAAATGATCAATGAAAATCGCAATGTATCTCCCATGGAGCCTGGACTGAAAGAGCCAGAGTGTGTGGCCTCCATGTGTGTATGTCCCCACAAAACCTGGTCCTGAGAGGCCATATGTTGTGACCTCCATGTGCCGTAGACCCCCAAAACCCTGGGCTCCTGATGGGCCATGTTGGCCCCATGGCTTAACCCCCTACAACACCTGAGCCCCATGAGGGTCCAAAAAATTTTTGTGGGCCTCCAAGCCCGTAGACCCCCAAAAACACCGGGGTCCCGATACTCATTGTGTGTGGTTCCATGACCTTTTTTGACCTCCCTAAAAAACCCGGGCTCCCGATCCGAGTGGGGCCCAGTGCTTTGACCTCCCCAAAAACACCTGGGGCCCTGATAGGTCAGTAGTGTGTGGGGGCCCCCATGTCCTGTAACCCCCTACAACACCTGGGCTCCTGATGAGGCTCAGAAAATGTGTGTGGGCCTCCCCGTGGGCCCGTATGACCCCCCTCAACACCCGGGCTCTGATAAGGCCGTAGTGTGTGTGGCCTCCAAGTGCCTTTTGACCTCACAAACCACCGGGGTTCCTGATAGGGTCACTAGGGTTTGGCCTCCAAGGGCCCGATGCCCCACTACAAAACCTGGGCCCCGATGAGGGCCCCTAGTGTGTGGGCCTCCCTGTTTCCTGTTACCCCCCTACAAAACCTGGGCTCCTATGAGGCTCATAAAGGGTGGCCTCCATGTGCCTCTTTTGACCTCCCTACAACACTGGGATCCTGATAGGCTCTTTGTGTGTGGGCCTTCATTCCCGTAGACCTCCCTACACCACCTGGGCATGTTCTTGGTGGGCCCGTAGTGTTTGGGGGCTTCCTTCCTGATGACTTCCCCCTAACATCTGGGGTCCCGATAGGCCCGTATGGGTGGCATCCCCGTCCCCGTATACCTCCCTACAACCCTGGGGCCCTTTAGAAGGCTCATAGTGTGTGTGGCCCCCATGTGCCGGATGACCTTCCACAACACCTGGGGTCCTGATGAGGTCAGATGTGTGGCCTCCATGTGCCTGTATGAAACCCCCAAACAAACCTGGCTTTGAGAGGCTCATAGTGGGGCCTCCAGTGCCTGTATGACCCCCTACAAAGCCGGGTCCTGATGAGGGTCAGTGTGTGTTGGCCTCCCTGTGCCCTTTTGACCTCCCCACAACACCTGGGTTTTTCCCGAAGAGGGCCAATAGTGTGTGGCCTAAAATGCCTCATATCTCCCCAAATCCCGGGCCCCTGGAGGTCAGAGTGTGTGGCCCCCCGTGCCCGTATGACCCTCCCTACAAAACCTGGGTTCCGATAGGCCCTATGTGTTTGGGGCCTCCCGTGCCTGTATGACCTCCCCACAACACCTGGGGTCCTGATGAGGCTCATATGTGTGTGGCCTCCCAAATTGTTGACCTCCCCCAAAAAGCCGGGGCCCGATGAGGGGTCAGTAGTGTGTGGGCCTCCAGACCTCCATACAAAGCCTGGGGCCCCCGATGAGGCTCATTAGTGTGTGGGGCCCCCATGGGTTATGACCCCCCTACGTATCTGGGCTCCTGATGAGGCTCAGTAGTGTGTGGCCTCCATGTGCCTGGATGACCTCCCTACAACACCCGGGCCCCTGTTGAGGCTCAGTAGTGTGTGTGGTCTCCATGTACCTGTATGACCTCCCTACAATGCTGGGCTCCTGATGAGGCTCAGTAGTGTGTGTGGCCTCCATGTTCCTGTATGACCTCCCTTTACCACCTGGGCATGCTCCTGATGAGGGTCAGTAGTTTGTGGCCTCCACGTGCCATGTTTACTCAGATAATTACATTACAACCAGTGGATTCTCTATACAGCAGACAGGCTCTGACACAGAAACAAAGCTAGTACAGCTGCCCAGTAACACTGCTTTCTACTCCCCCTCCCTTCAAAGCTCGTTCCTGTGTCCTGCCATCAGATAAGAAGTGCAAACAATGCAAGCCGGGCCAGGAGCTTGCCAAATCAGCTCCTGGTCGTAAACAATCAGGAAACTAAGGGCATCTAAGTCAGGCGTCACTCAGAGGCTTCACTTTTTTTAAATACATATATTTAGAAAAGTGATTAAATACCCATTTTGGAGGATCCCATGTCAACATTAGATCGTGGCAAAAGCCCTATAAGGATGCCATCCAAAACGCTTCTCGGTTGAGAACTTTGTTTCCGATCCCCTCATCACAAATTTTTCAATGGCATAAAAAGTGAAACATTGTAAATCTCTTTAGTGAGTGTCCATAAAGTGCTCGGCAGCCGCTGATACATTGTTCTCCTTGTTTCTTATATCAGCAATATCCTCTACTCCACGTGTTCTCAACTTTTCTTGTTGTGCAACCCAGATAAATAAGATTACATCTCCTGCAATGAACGGAGTGTGAGCTGCAGCTTGTGAAATTCTGAAAAGTACCATTTTTACTTTTCTCAGTATTTGGATACATTTTCCTTATTAGCAGCTATGGGCACGTCGCCTCTGCTGTCTACACATGTGAAAAACCCCTCTTGCATAACCAGATTTTTTTTTTTTACTTGTGCTTTCACTAGAACTGGAAAAATAACTGGGGCACAACATGTCCCCCAAGTTGCAATTCAGCTTGGGAACGCAACAAAGGTCTTGACTCCTAATCTTCTTTAACTCCTTGGTGCAGGTAAGGTCCTATATAGAGGAGGTAGGTGCTAATTGCAGCTGACACCAACTGCTAACAGCAGGGAAAGGAGCCGGGTCAGTTTCCTTCTCTTCAACCCATTAGGCACTGCAGTGGCCGTGGCGTATAAATGAATGGAGGAAGGAATGGTGCGTGGCACCATTTTTTTAATCGGCACCCCGCCAACTCGCCACAGGGGTGCCGATCGGAGTAAGGAATAGTGTGTCGCATCCGTTAACATGGTGGCTGGAAGCCTTATGAAAGCTTCTATAGCTGCCATGTCTTCACTCAGGCAGGAAGTGCTAGAACCCATATCTTGATATTTTGTCCTGTTCTAGCAACAGCAAATGTTTCTACGAAAAATTGTTGTTTATAAATTCTTCTGTTACCAAAAGGACCAGATTTCTGATGGAATGTTAACTTTAGCTGTGTAGACATAGCCTATGTTTTACAACAATGAGGTTGTGGAGGTCTTCAGACAGCTCACTGGTTTTACCCATCATGAGATGTTTCTTGTGTGGCACCTTGATAGACTCCTTTATATAGGCCATCAGTTGAACCAGCTGTCGAACCAGATTGCTTTCTAATTACTGATAGATTTCAACTGGTGTCAGGACTTCTCATGTCTTTCTTTCTGTGTTCAATACTTTTCCCGGTGTCATTTCTCATTATTACACATAATTTCTGGACATCTATGGTTTGGTTTCTTTGCCTGTGTGGATTGGACAGGTTATTACCAACATCTGGGGAGAATTTCATGTCAATAGCAAATTTAGAAATAGATATACTTGATTTACTAGATTGATGTGGTCAATACTTATTTCACCTGCTGTATGTGCAGACGTTGTGTTTTTGACCCAGACCAATAACAGATCATCTGTGTATCAGCCATGCTATATTATGTTTGACCTAACTGAATTGGTGAGGGATGTAAATTTCCTCCCATCGAGGTGTTAGGATCGTGCCTCACTTACTACATGCCTTTGACCCTGGAGGCTGCTGTATTGGTGGTTCAGCATTCTCTGTGCCAACAAGCAGGACAATGGTTAACCTGATGTCAGCATTAGCAGCTGATGCCCATTTCCCTGTCTGACTGACTATAAAAAAACATTGTGCTACTCTTAGAAAGGGCCTGAGTTATCTGAGTGCAAGCTGGGGTTTTGCTTTGTGTCTCTGGCCATTTTTATTCCTGGTCTGTGTCCTGGTCCATGTCTGTGTCCTGGTCCATGTCTGCAGTCCCTCTGGTATTTTTCGTGGTCCAAGTCTGCAGTTCCTCTGGTGTTATTCCTGGTCCAAGTCTGCAGTTCCTCTTGCATTATTCAAGGTCCAAGTCTGCAGTTCCTCTGGTGTTATTCCTGGTCCAAGTCTGCAGTTCCTCTGGTGTTATTCCTGGTCCAAGTCTGCAGTTCCTCTGGTGTTATTTCTGGTCCAAGTCTGCAGTTCCTCTGGTGTTATTCCTGATCCAAGTCGCAGTTTCTCTGGTGTTATTCCTGGTCCAAGTCTGCAGTTCCTCTGGCGTTATTCCTGGTCCAGTTCTGCAGTTCCTCTGGTGTTATTCCTAATCCATGTCTGCCGTTCCTCTGGTGTTATTCCTGATCCAAGTCTGCAGTCCCTCTGGTGTTATTTCTGGTCCAGTTCTGCAGTTCATCTGGTGTTATTCCTAATCCATGTCTGCAGTTCTCTGGTGTTTTTCCTGGGCCAAGTCGGTCCCTCTAGTTATTACGTCCCAAATCTGCAATCCCTTAGCGTTATTCCTGTCCATGGTCTGCAGTTCCTCTGGTGTTATTCATAATCCATGTCTGCAGTCCCTCTGGTGTTATTCCTGGTCCAAGTCTGCAGTCCCTCTGGTGTTTTCCTGGTCCAAGTCTGTAGTCCCTCTGGCGTTATTCCTGGTCCAAGTCTAAAGTTCCTCTGGCGTTATTCCTGGTCGAAGTCTAAAGTTCCTCTGATGTTATTCCTGGTCAAAGTCTGCAGTTCCTCTGGCGTTATTCCTGGTCGAAGTCTGCAGTTCCTCTGGCGTTAGTCCTGGTCCAGGTCTGCAGTTCCTCTGGTGTTATTTCTGGTCCAGGTCTGCAGCTCCTCTGGTGTTATTCCTGGTCCAAGTCTGCAGTTCCTCTGGTGTTATTCCTAATCCATGTCTGCAGTTCCTCTGGTATTATTCCTGATCCAAGTCTGCAGTTCCTCTGGTGTTATTCCTGGTCCAAGTCTGCAGTTCCTCTGGTGTTATTCCTGGTCCAGGTCTGCAGTTCCTCTGATGTTATTCCTAATGCATGTCTGCAGTTCCTCTGGTGTTATCCCTGGTCCAAGTCTGCAGTCCCTCTGGTGTTATTACTGGTCCAAGTCTGCAGTCCCTCTGGCGTTATTCCTGGTCCAGGTCTGCAGTTCCTCTGGTGTTATTCATAATACATGTCTGCAGTCCCTCTGGTGTTATTCCTGGTCCAAGCTTGCAGTCCCTCTGGCGTTATTCCTGGTCCAATTCTGCAGTCCCTCTGGCGTTATTCCTGGTCCAAGTCTGCAGTCCCTCTGGTATTATTCCTGGACCAAGTCTGCAGTCCATCTGGCGGTATTCATGGTCCAAAATCTGCAGTCCCTCTGGTATATTCCGGTCCAAGTTTTGCAGTCCCTCTGCGTTATCCTGGTCCAAGTCTGCAGTCCCTCTGGCGGTATTCTTGGTCCAAGTCTGCAGTCCCCATGCCGTTATTCCTGGTCCAAGTCTGCAGTCCATCTGGTGTTATTCCTGGTCCAAGTCTGCAGTCCCTCTGGCGTTATTCCTGGTCCAAGTCTGGAGTGCATCTGGTGTTATTCCTGGTCATAGGCTGCAGTCCCTCTGGTTATCCTGGGCCCGTTCTGCATTTTATCTGGTGTTATTCCTAATCATGCTGCAGTTCCTCTGGTGTTATTCCTGGTCAAACTGCATCCCAAGGTGTTATTACTGGTCCAAGTCTGCAATCCCTCTGGCGTTATTCCTGGTCCCGGTCTGCAGTCCCCATGCCGTTATTCCTGGCCCAAGTCTGCAGTTCCTCTGGCGCTATTCCTGGTCCAAGTCTGCAGTCCCTCTGGCGTTATTCCTGGTCCATGTCTGCAGTTCCTCTGGTATTTTTCGTGGTCCAAGTCTGCAGTCCCTCTGGCGTTATTCGTGGTCCAGTTCTGCAGTTCATCTCGTGTTATTCCTAATCCATGTCTGCAGTTACTCTGGTGTTATTCCTGGTCCAAGTCTGCAGTCCCTCTGGTGTTATTACTGGTCCAAGTCTGCAATCCCTCTGGCGTTATTCCTGGTCCAGGTCTGCAGTTCCTCTGGTGTTATTCATAATCCATGTCTGCAGTCCCTCTGGTGTTATTCGTGGTCCAAGTCTGCAGTCCCTCTGGCGTTATTCCTGGTCCAAGTCTGCAGTCCCTCTGGCGTTATTCCTGGTCCAAGTCTGCAGTTCCTCTGGTGTTATTCCTGGTCGAAGTCTGAAGTTCCTCTGGTGCTATTCCTGGTCAAAGTCTGCAGTTCCTCTGGCGTTATTCCTGGTCGAAGTCTGAAGTTCCTCTGGTGTTATTCCTGGCCAAAGTCTGCAGTTCCTCTGGCGTTAGTCCTGGTCCAGGTCTGCAGTTCCTCTGGTGTTATTTCTGGTCCAAGTCTGCAGTTCCTCTGGTGTTATTCCTGGTCCAAGTCTGCAGTTCCTCTGGTGTTATTCCTAATCCATGTCTGCAGTTCCTCTGGTGTTATTCCTGGTCCAAGTCTGCAGTCCCTCTGGTGTTATTACTGGTCCAAGTCTGCAATCCCTCTGGCGTTATTCCTGGTCCAGGTCTGCAGTTCCTCTGGTGTTATTCATAATCCATGTCTGCAGTCCCTCTGGTGTTATTCGTGGTCCAAGCTTGCAGTCCCTCTGGCGTTATTCCTGGTCCAAGTCTGCAGTCCCTCTGGCGTTATTCCTGGTCCAAGTCTGCAGTCCCTCTGGTATTATTCCTGGTCCAAGTCTGCAGTCCCTCTGGCGTTATTCCTGGTCCAAGTCTGCAGTCCCTCTGGTATTATTCCTGGTCCAAGTCTGCAGTCCCTCTGGCGTTATTCCTGGTCCAAGTCTGCAGTCCCTCTGGTGTTATTCCTGGTCCATGTCTGCAGTTCCTCTGGTGTTATTCCTGGCCCAAGTCTGCAGTCCCCGTGCCGTTATTCCTGGCCCACGTCTGCAGTCCCTCTGGCGTTATTCCTGGTCCAAGTCTGCAGTCCCTCTGGCATGATTCCTGGTCCAAGTCTGCAGTCCCTCTGGCGTTATTCCTGGTCCAAGTCTGCAGTCCCTCTGGCGTTATTCCTGGTCCAGTTCTGCAGTTCCTCTGGTGTTATTCCTAATCCATGTCTGCAGTTCCTCTGGTGTTATTCCTGGTCCAAGTCTGCAGTCCCTCTGGTGTTATTACTGGTCCAAGTCTGCAATCCCTCTGGCGATATTCCTGGTCCAGGTCTGCAGTTCCTCTGGTGTTATTCATAATCCATGTCTGCAGTCCCTCTGGTGTTATTCGTGGTCCAAGTCTGCAGTCCTTCTGGTGTTATTCCTGGTCCAAGTCTGCAGTCCCTCTGGCGGTATTCCTGGTCCAAGTCTACAGTTCCTCTGGTGTTATTCCTGGTCCAAGTCTACAGTTCCTCTGGTGTTATTCCTGGTCCAAGTCTGCGGTTCCTCTGGTGTTATTCCTGGTCCATGTCTGCAGTTCCTCTGGTGTTATTCCTGGTCCAAGTCTGCAGTCCCTCTGGTGTTTTTACTGGTCCAAGTCTGCAATCCCTCTGGCGTTATTCCTGGTCCAGGTCTGCAGTTCCTCTGGTGTTATTCATAATACATGTCTGCAGTCCCTCTGGTGTTATTCCTGGTCCAAGTCTGCAGTTCCTCTGGCGTTATTCCTGGTCCAAGTCTGCAGTCCCTCTGGCGTTATTCCTGGTCCAAGTCTGCAGTCCCTCTGGTATTATTCCTGGCCCAAGTCTGCAGTCCCTCTGGCGGTATTCCTGGTCCAAGTCTGCAGTCCCTCTGGCGTTATTCCTGGTCCAAGTCTGCAGTCCCTCTGGTATTATTCCTGGTCCAAGTCTGCAGTCCCTCTGGCATTATTCCTGGTCCTAATCCTCCTGCTCCCAAGGCTCAACCTTTCGCCAAAATGTTTCATAGACTTTGCTGCATTTTTCTGTGTGTTTTTATCCAATTGGCTATATATAAAGCTATTTTGAAACATTACACAAGTATGGCGAAAAATTCGATCCCATGGGTGCTCCAACTAACTGCAGATAAACTGGCCACATCAAAACAAAAATAAACATGGTGTAACACAAATGCTCTACTCATATGGAAAAAGTCTAGTACATCCTTGGAGAAACAGCTGGTTTTACCCAAGTGATGAGCGATCGCCTGTAGTGCTAGACTAACTTCATCAAAGAAAATATACACTCACCGGCCACTTTATTAGGTACACCTGCCAACGCTCTTAACACTTAATTTCTAAGCCCAATCACATGGCCAACTCAGGCATTTAGGGATGTAGACATGGCAAGACAATCTCCTGCAGTCAAACCCAGCATCATAGGGGAAGAAAGGTGATTTGATGCCTCTAACTGGCATGGTTTTTGCCAAAGGGGTGGTCTGAGTATTTCAGAAACTGCTGATCTCCTGGGGATTTTTAGCACAACCCTCTCTAGGGGGTTTTCAGAAATGGTCCAAAAAGAAAAAAAACCAGTAGCGGCTCCCCGTGGGGGGAAATGCCTTGTTATCCAAAGGTCAAAGGAGAAGGGCAGACTGGGTTTGAGCTGATAGAAAGGCAACAGGACTCAAATAGCCACCCGTTACAACCAAGGGGAGGCAAAGAGCATCTCGAACGCACGTAGGGGAACTTTAGCAGATGGGCTACAGCACAGAAACCACACCGTGCCACTCCTTTCAGCTAAGAACAAAACTGAGGCTCCAAAATTTTCCCCAAACCATCGAATTGGACAGTAAAGTTGGAAAAAGTTGCTGGGCTGATGAGTTTTCCCATTTCTGCTGTGACATTCGGATGGAAGGGGGCAAATTTGGCGTCAACAAAATAAAGCATGGATCCATCCGCCCTTTTACAACGGGTTTAGGCTGGTGGGGTGGTGTCATGGTGTGGGGAAAATTTTTTGGCACTCTTGGGGGCCCTTGGGGACCCAAAGAGCATCGTTGCAACACCTTGGGAACTATGCCACGAAGAATTGAGGCATTTTGGAGGAAAAGGGGTCCAACCCGTTCTAGCTGGTGTACCTAATAAAGTGGCCGGTGAGTGTATCTTGAAGATCCAATAAACAAAAACTGCTCCAATTCGAAATGCGCTCTACTTCTTTTGTTTGCTTCTGTGTTTTTGGATTATGCTTGAATAAAGTTATTTCTTTTATACATCAAAAGTGTTGGATCTTTTAAGATATATTGACCGAATC
>JAODAL010077938.1:0-13096 GCA_025379985.1 Phyllomedusa bahiana
TTTTAAACCCCAAAATTAAAAATTGTCCCCTAAAGTACTGGGCAATTCGGGGATCAAACACCTTTTAAAAAATTTTTGCCTTAAAGTGTTGTAGAAAATCAGCAATTTGGTAAAAAAAGTACTGAAAATTTGAAAATTTTTACTTTGTTCTCATTTATTTTTTAAAAAACATTGCTTCTAGAAATGTTATGTTCACCCTGAATTTTGAAAAAAAAACTTATCATCCCTTACTTTTTGTGAGAAGTATAAAACTCCCCCACCATCATCTGGTTTTGCCTCCCCAAAAGGCACGGGGTATAACTTTATTATTTTGCAGAAACCCCAGGAATTTTTAGGAAAGATATTCCTTTAAAAATATAGGGGGCATGGGCAAAAACAATTGACGAGTAGAAAATGGGAGCCCACAATTTCATTTTTTTTGAACTTTTTCGGGGGGCCCCCTCTATACCCTCTGTGTGCTAGCCTGGTTTCTCATAAAAGAAATTTTTTTTCCTGCCCCAGCCCTTCTACTGGCCCTTTTGAAACCCTCTTTTTGCAAATGTCTAAAAGGGAAATTGAGTTTACCTCATTCTAGGCCCCCCCAAGCTCCCAACAGTGTCGAACCCCAATTTTCCCTGCATTCTGTGCTTTCCCAAAGGGTTTGCAGGAGCTAAATGTCTGTTCTTGAGTCAAACAACAGATTCAGGGTATTTTTCCCCAAAAGGCCCTTAACTGCGGGGGGGTACATTTACGGGCCCATGGGACTGTCATTACATGTAAATTTATCCCCCCGCTCGTACAGAAAACGATCGTATTGTATGCGGGGGGGAGGGAAAGTTTTTTCCCAAAGTTCCTTTGAGAATGTTGGATTACCGTAACAGGCAGAACTATAAAAATTAATAGAGTCATCAACGCAACATAATTTTTGGTTTTCATATTAATTGATGATTAATTGAAACCAATGCGGGTTTAGTACGTGGGCTAAAACCCTTTTGGGCCCTTTAAAAAATTTCCAGAAAAAAAGGGTCATTTTTCCTAAAAATTCCCAAAAAATTAAAGAGGAAAAAACAGCCATAAAACCCACACCCTTTTTAAAGCACCAAAAAAAAAAACCCTAAAAATACCCTATCTCAATTTAAAATTAAACCCTTAATGGTGTTTTCCCAAAGTTTTGTTTTTAAATTTTGTGAGAAGCTGTTACTTCTTTCTTTAAAATTTGTTAAAAAAGTGAAGTTTTAAAGGCTGTTTTTTTTCCCCCCTTTTAATTGTTTGAATTTTTGCTGGCCCAAGAGGGTTATTCATTCCTCCCCTTTACAGTGGGGTTTTTCTTTTTTTTTTAACCTTTTTGTAAAACCAACATTTTTTGCTAACATATCTAGGGTGTCCAACTTTTTTGGGAGGTCAGTGGGGGGGAGTGGGTTCCTTTTCATTTCGGGGATAGAGAAATTTTGTACTTCCCAAGAGGGGGTACTTGCTCCGCAAATTTTTAAACAGGGGCCTTGGTTTTTCGATCTTGACACTAGGACCCTAAGGGACTTAATTTTAAACAGGACATAATGTACTATTATTGCCCCTTTTCATAACCTTTTTTGTAAATAGATGTTTTATGTGTGTTTGGGGTTTTTTTCATTGTTTTAAAAAATTTTGGGAAACATAAGCCCTCTTTGGAATTTTTCGGGTCATGTGACTTTCTGCTAAAAAATTTTAATCAGCACACACTCTGCAATTTAGCTACGACAAGGAACACCTTTCCGAAACCGTCATTTTGCTGCAGCCGCACCCTTTTTCTGCCCCTGCATGGGTCTTAGCATATTGCAAGTTTTTTTTTTTTGTTTCAAAAAAGTTTTAAAATTTTAAAGTTTTTTTTTGGGGTTAAGGAATGCAGCAGTACCTGAATTTTCTTATTTTCAAAAAACCAAAAGGCGGGGGATGTACCTGCTCTGTCCCCCGGGGGGCATTATTTTGGGGAGAAAACCCGTACTTGCTTGTTTTTTTCCGTAAATTTTTTGGGGGTAATTCGCTATAAAATTTGAGCGCAGTACGCCCCAAAATACGTTGGAAACACCCAAAATAAGCCGTTGAAAATACCTCACAGTCATTATACAACCCCTCCCCACAAAAGCACGTGCGGGTGCACTGTCAATTAAAAAGCGCAGACAGAAAACCCTGCTAATAAGAGCCTCATCTCAGAGGGGGAAAAGGAGCAGCACTCGTCCCTTCCCTTTCCCCCTAACCATTTCCTACTCCTTGGAAAATGGTTTTTAAAAAATAAAATCCACAAAATATGGGGGGGGGGCATAAAAAATCTTGCATAGTTGACCTTATAAAATAGACAAGGCACTGGGCCTCCAGTGGGCTTGTTTTTTATACACTCCCCCGGCCACTTTATTTGGTACCCTTCAAATGCTCGTTAAATTTTTAATTTTTTAAACAGCCAATCACATGGCGGGAATCAGTGCATTTAAAGGGAGTAGACATGGGCAAGACAATCTGCTGCAGGTTCAAACCGACTCAGTATGGGAAAAAGGTGTTTGAGTGCCCTTGAACGGGCATTTTTTGTTGGTGCCCCCAAAAGGGGTGGGTTTTAGTATTTTAGAAAAGCGATCTCCTGGGATTTTCACCACAAACCCCTCTCTGGGTTACAGAGAAAGGTCCGAAAAAAAAAAAATCCCGTGAGCGGCAGTCCCGGGGGGGAAAACCCTTTTTGATGTAGAGGTTTAAAGGAGAATGGGGAACTGGGTTTTAGGTGGTGAAAGGCAACAGTGACTCAAAAGCCACCCGTTACAACCAAGGTAGGCAGAAAAGCATCTCTAAACGCACAGTACGGCGAATTTGAGGCAATGGCACAGCAGCAAAGACCACACCGGGGTGCCACTCCTTTCAGTAAAAACGGGAAACTGAGGCTCCAATTTGCCCGTCATCAAAATTGGACAGTAGAAGTTTGGGAAAAACTTTGCCGGGTCTGATGAGTCTCGATTTTCGCTGCGACATTCGGATGGTGGGGGTCAGAATTTGGCGCCCAACAACATAAAGCAGGACCCAAAACCTGCCTGTATCAACGGTTCAGGTGGTGGTGGGGGTGTTTCATGGTTGGGGAATTTTTTTCTTGCAATCTTGGGCCCCTTTGGGACCAATTGAGCATCGTTGCAACCCTTGTGGAATTATGCCACGAAGAATTGAGGCATTCTGAAGGCACAAGGGGGGTACCAAACCCGTACTAGCCATTTGATAACCTAATAAAGTGGCCGGTGAGTGTATATCTTTCCACAAAAAAATGAATGCTGTTAATAAATGTGCCAAATGTGGGACAAGAAAAAATATCATCACACAAAAAAATCATCACACAAAAAACAATGCAACAATAAAACAAAGGAAATAGCACTGCTTTCTGGAAGCCCCAATGACGCTGGCAGGATCCTCAAGCAGAGTGTTAGATTGTGATATTATACAATGAAACAAGCAGGCAAACAGTTTCGATTGTAAAGCCGCTTAGCATCCACATTAAATAGTTACAACCGACCTTTCTTTCGAGCATGTTCCATATGTTATCATCTTTTTGTGAGAGCTGACAACCATTTCTGTCTCTGCAAACGATCAGTTCAGAGAGGAGTGTTTGCCCCCTTAAACAACTTTAATGTTTGAAGACATAAAGCCGGGAAGTGGTAGAAGAAGATTTTTGGTAATTACCATAAATAAATTGAAACAGGTAATTTCAAGGCTCAAAGGGGGATCATTATGAGGCTCCATTAATGAAAAGTAAATTATAAAATTTCTACTTCCTCGAAGTGACAAAAAACAACCAGGCGTGAAACCAACGATTGTCTTATATAACCCAAACACAATCAACAGTACTTTTGCCTTATTTATTATGTTTATAAATATTATTTAGGTCAGGTCCTCAGGCAGTCCTCTCCCGTAATTTATGGCAGAGACCGCTCTTTTAGCCATGATGCTATAAAATCTGGGTTTTTCTAGTGTTGTCAGTCAGAACATTAGCCTTTGAGCTCAGTTCTCCTGACTATGATTGACAGTTCCCTGCAACACCCTCTCCTTCTGGGCTGCCTTGTTGCAAGGGCTGTAAGGGCATAAGGCTAAGTGAGTTTGACAGCAGCCTTTGAGCCCACTCAGTCCATGTTTTATGTGCCTGGGATGTCAGAGTATCAATAGATGACCTGTTAGAGCTGTTAGAGAGGTTGGTTGGCAACCTAGGGAAGGCTGTGTTGTAAGCAACCATGTAGATAAGAACAGTCTGCTAGCTCTGAAGATAAGCAAAACTTGAACAGTATGATATATGGTTAAGAGCCTTTATTTAGTTTGCCTACATGTAGTTAAGCTAATCAATGAGAATAAAATAGAGCTTTAACTCAACCCCTTAACACACTGGATGAAAACTTACGTCCCAGTGCCGGTAAGGGCTTTGTAGAGGGATCACCTCACGAATCCTGCTACATAGACCATATGGCTGTCAGCTGCTCTAATTGCAGCTAACAGGCGGCACGAGGTTACAAGTCGCGGAGATTGGGCGCGCTTGCATCGATGAGCTGTTTCTAAACTAGCTAATACCCCTGGCAAACAAGTGCAACAGTGGATCACAAGGATGAGAAACTGTGCAGGGCGCTCCGTTCCTCACTCCGATTGGAACAACAGGCGGCGAGATTGCATGTGTCCCTTAACAAGGCAGCCTGAAAGCCGTTGTGAAGGCTTCCATTGCAACCATAACTTTTTGTTTCAAACTGCTATCCCGCCCCGGGCAGGAAGTAGTGTAAACCTGCCATATTGGGTACGCCCTAATGCATCATCCCTATACAATGCATTAAACTGTAAGATGAATGCGTCCCCTAGTGTGAAGCACACTCTAGGGGGACATAATGTTACAGGAAAAAAAGTTGAAAAAAAAATAAGTGTGAAAATTTTTTTATTTTTAAAAAAGTTTCAAATCACCGCCCCCCCTTTTGACTATTTTTATTACAGAATAAAAAAATGTAATAAATTAAATTAAATAAATAGTTAACACATATATTGATAGCTGTGTCCATAAAAAGTCCATATCTAATAAAACATCATAATTAGAGTTATCCATACACTAGAACCACTGCAGAAGAGAAAAAAATTCCAAATTGCCAAAAATTTTGCGTTTTTATCAGTTCATTTACAACGCCCTAAAAATTTGAATAAAAGTGATCAAAAAAGCACACTTCAGCCCACAAATAAATGCAACCCAAACTGAAGTCTGTAGTATAACTACAAAAAAGGTTATTGTGTCACAGAAAATGGCGCCACCACGGGTTGGGCCCGTGCGCAAGATTTCAAATATAAAAATGTTTATTGTTTTTTTTTTTTACCAGTACTGTAACATAATGTTTGGTGCTAGCCGGGGAATTGGATCAACCTGCAGATACAGAGACACATCATTTGTACGGAGAGAGTGAAATGCCAAGAAAAAAGAAAATCACTGGAGACATGGCGCAAGTACTTTTCTTACACGATTATGCCCATCACTAGTGGATATTTTTGCGGTTTCACATTATATTCTTAGTACGGGTTTGAATGACAGTAATTAAAAAATTACATCATTTTCCTGCACAATAAAAGGCCTTATTTGTCTAGGATGAGGTGGAAAAGATAAAAAAGTATTAATGACTCTTGGAAGGTGAGGAGGAAAAAAACTAAACGTATCAATCAAAAAATAATACGCAACGTGTCCCTTAAAGGGGTTAAATGGACGTCCACAACGGATTTCTGTAGTAAAAGCAAATATACAATTAAACCATAAACCTATGATGAGGTAGTGAGTCTTGAGGCTTTGCTGCTGGACAGTGAGGTCTTTCTGGGTCCAGACTCTGAACACAATGTTTCCTAAGGTCTAAGATTAAAATAGAAAGGAGGTTTATGTTCCATTACAGAGATAAGTTCATAATGTTGTAATAATAACTTATTCTTTTTAGTTTATTTATGTAATTTTGGTGCAGATATTGTTTTGTGTGATGTTCTATGTGTACACCTGCTATGTGACCCGTCCGGCTTATATGCTGGTAGTACTATGTACTGTAGTTGTGCCTTAGCATCTGGATGTGTCCCACAGCGCAATTTTTCTTTAACTATTTGCCAGTTCCCGAAGTGTATTGTCGTTTTACATTACACAGGTCCGTGACATACTTTCGGCATTGCCTAGACTAGGTGATGGTGGAGTACATCTATCCAGTCACCTTACGGACCATACGCGCCTTCCTGCGCATGCTCACACTTTCTTTGCCAGTAGTGGTATGTTTTTCCTCTTCTGCGCTGGCGTGTGACGTACTTCTGGGTCTTCTCCTGTTCCCGGAAGTCAGCATAGCCTGTTCACCGGGCGGCACACAGGTAAGTTTGTCTGTGCAATTATGACCATTTTATATATAAAGGATGCATTTAACACTAATTTGGTATGTATGAGTAAAGTGGCATGTAATTGCCCGAAACGCGTAAATCGGGGGCATCATCTGAATTGTTTTGGGGAGATGCCATAGTTTGGATCTTTGTATTTTAGCATTCTTTGCAATAAATTTTGATATTTTTAACGGATTTGGTCCTGGAACGCCTCATCAATCTACTTTTGCACCAAAGAATACAGAGAACACATCATTTGTACCAGAGAGTGAATGCCCTAAAAAAAAAAATCACTGGAGACATGGCGCCAAGTAGCGGTTGTCTCAACCAATTTTGCCCCACTTGATTTTTTTGCGGTTTCTCAGTATAATTCTATAGTACGGTGAATAACAGAAAATAGGAAATTACGATCATTTCCTGCCGAATAAAAAGCCATATTGTACTAGGAGTAGGTGGAAAAATAAAAAGTTATGACTCTTGAAAGATGAGGAGGAAAAAAACTAACATATCTACCAAAAAATACTCAAGGATTCCTGTAAAGGGGATAATACTTCCTCACGATTTTGTATAAAAGTCATAAAATACAAGTAGCAAATACAGCACGGAATGACATTTGAAACAAATCAAACTTTGATGGCATATCCCAACAATATGCCATCAAACTCTATGGCAGGAACACTCCTTTTAAAGCAGTTTTATAATCCTCTCCATTGTTTTAATTAACATCTAGTTGAGGCCATGTTTTCATTTAATTACCAAGTCTAAGAGTTCAGTGAGGTCTGTCAGCTTTTCTATTTTCAGTGTAGATTCATTTGCATTAATACGCATTACAAGTTGACTCCATTACTTTTTCTCTGTTCTATTTGGAAAAACATATGCCATTAAGTAAAGTTATTTCATTTGTTTGAAGTAAGTTTCCCAAAGCTTGAAGGTTGAGCTATTAAACATTTTTGTGTCATAGCTGACGTGTGGTTGAACATCCTCTAAGTTTGCTGACTCCAGAATTTTTTTGCCTGGAGTTGTAATATGTGACAGATCAAGACTTAAACAAAATGGGCAAAACCAAAGACTGGAACAAATGCATGAACCATTTTAATTGGATATTAAATAACAAAAGCTTTATCAATCATTGCTTGACCATAACAATCACAGTTATATCAGAAAGGCAAGTAATATCACTGCTTCCAAATAAATCTACAAAGAAAATATCAGGCAAATAATAGCTTGACCCCATGGCAGGATTTTCGGTCGGATTTACAGATGGTTTTCGGATTTGAAAGCTCTGTAAACCAACTGTCAACCATCCTGATAGACTTTAACAGTAAATCCATGCAGCAGTCCCCACTCAACGGATTTTCTGCTGGACAGTTTTTTACACTGCCGGTATTGCGAAAAACTTAGAGCATATTCATTTTTCTGCCTGGTTTTCGGGTTGAGGAGGACGGGCAAATTGACAAACTATAGACAGAACCGTCTCCCAAAACCACAGAAAAGATGTGTCATGGGGACTGGCGCGGGTGCCGTCGCCCCCCGCGGCCGCCACCCTGCCCACATGGGGTCCAGGTGGCTCTATGGGGCCCTGAAACGGTTAATAGATGACTGGTGGCAGCCCTGGGTATTTGCATACTGCCATGTGAACACACCCCAGCTCTGAAAGAAAAAAAAAGCTAAACTCCAGACAAAGGAAAACTATCCAGGACTCTGTGGAGGAAAACTATAGGGAAGCTTGACTGAAGGATGGGCTTGAATTAGTTAGGCTGTGATTGACATACGTGAGTGGGCTTTGAAAGGAATGTAAAAGTCCAGATTGTTGGGCAGCAAACTTGTCTTCTAATGGTAAGTATATTCTAAATAACTATAAATTATTATTGTGTCTATATCTATAGATTTCTTGGCCTTTATTTAACCAAAATCTTCAGTAAAACCTGCCCAACAAATTCATACCAAAACATGAGCATTTTGGTGCAGTTCTTTTTATGGGTTGCCACGAGGAAAGCGGAAAATAATTTAACATACAAAAAACACTTCACCTTTGCTTGTGCTCCAGTGGCAATGCTTCCTTAGTTCCACACTGATCTTTGTACCTCTGGGGTTCATCCATTTCAGTTGGGCTGAGCAGTGTCTTGACTGTCCAACATGAAATCCAAGCACCCTGTGGGGTGGAAATTGGAATCCTATTTGGATGCGGAATCTATGTTCCATTCTGTGTCCAATTATGTAAACATATCCTAAAACGGTTATCTCTTTTTGAATGCAGCAACCCAAAAAACGTTTTTAAAAAACCCAAGTTTGTGCTCTCTTCACCCAGATACATAAAAAAGTGCATTAATGTCACACAAAAAGTGCACAACAATGCAGTCCATAGAAAGCCATCCTGTCTACCTCACCAATCTATCCTGAGAGCAACCAAATCAAGTGTGGAAGTGATTGTGTTGTTGCAGTGGCTGCATCTTTGTCATCAATTGAGAATATAGTAGAGAGAGGTGCAAGAAAGTAAGTGAGAGTGTGAGTGTTAAAGGGGTTTTCTCGCTATAAAGATCATATCTGTTATGATGGGGACAGTAAAAATAAGCACTTTTGCAATTGTTTTGCATTACCTAAATAATTTAGTATTGCATATATGAGCTAATCTGTGAGTGTCTAGAACTAAATCAGCAGCCTGAGGTTGGGCCACGCCCCCTTTGCTGTGATTGGCTGCCTGATATTTAGTTCAGCCCTGTTGGCGACATGCCCCCGGGTCAGGACATGCCCCCTGTGCTGTGATTGGCTGTCCTGCACTCTGTGCTTACTCCCCATGAGCTGTGGAAAATTAAAGAGAAACAACTTTCTGTGCTGTCTGTGTAATAAAGGCTGCCTGAGCTCTCTATGCTCATCTCCCAGTGATAGCTCTATGTGAAGAATCTGGGCAATTACTGAGTCTCTAGCTGTTAGATTCACTTTCCCCTCATATAACACAGCCCTATACACTCTGCTCTCCCTCTGTTATCAGGCAGGAGGTAGAGGGGGAATAGAGTGTATAAGGCAGTGCATTTCTCACATTTGTTTCATCATTTCAGGCTGTAGGTATAACTATTTATGCCAATGCAGGTATTCTGGTTGCAAGGAGCTTGTGGAGGGAGGTGACAGCTCTGCAGACATGAGAACTGACCATTGCAGGAGGTCTGCAGAGCAGTGAAATCCTCTCTCTCCCACTGCTCACACAGAATGATAATGTCAAAAGTCTTCAGTGAGGGAAGACCCACCTACTGGGAGGAGAGACCCACCCATGGATTTTAAAGTGTTAGAGACAGAGAAACAGCTCCAGTCTGCGAAAGCCTGTACTTAGAAAACCCCTTTAAGTCCTTGAAGGCTCCTACAGGGGTGTACTACTGTACATTCAAGACAAGAGGTGCAGGTAGGTTGGAGAGGGTGAAGAAGGTAAGCAGATTGTGGTCAGATATGGGGAGAGATGAGTTACAGATGTTAGATAAGAGGAAAAGGTGGGTAATGATGTGGTCAAATGTGTGTCCCTCTTTATGAGTGGGTTCAGAGTTCATTAATAAAGCCGGGGAGAGGGATGGATCCTCCAGTAATGAAGTGGTTAACCGTGGGAAAATTAATTCAAGCCTTTAAGCTATGATACATTAAATGGTTATCAGTGAAATTAAGGAAATGTGGATGCAAGCATCTCTACAACTTGTCACGACTAGATGTCAGAAATAAATGGTAAGTGTCAGATGTCAGAGCCAAAAGGTTCTAATTTGCATATTTTAGGTGAAGGTTACGTAGTCCATATGTAAATAAGGCAGAGAATGCTGGCTCCTAGCTCAGCTTAATAAGATTACTTGTATTTCTTACTGCTTACTAGGGTTTCATAATCTTCCAGTAGCAGGTTCGCTTAATGTGTCAGACTAAACAAAACTTCTATCATGGTAGACATGTGTGGCCAAATGTACCGTTGATGCCTCAAAACATTGTCCAATATAGTAATTTCCCAAAATCCATATACTGTACTAGTTAATAAAACTACAGGTGTAATAAATTGATAGCAACCATTTTAGTAACTTTTTCTCCAAAACTGAGTCAGGGAACCAAGAATCTGTAATTTCTTTTTTTTCTCCATCTGTTCCAGACCGCCATGATGTCTTCTCCCGGCCAGGACTCTTTACTGTAGAATTTACAAAACAAACATCTTAGACTCCTCACTTTAGCAGCACTTCTCTACCAATTCCTATCTCTATACAAACTCCCCATCTATAGCACACCAAATCGTAATAATGACTCCCTTGTGCTCCAAACAGTAAAAGTGCCCCCACATGGCTATGGGGCTCCCATTTGTACATCAATATACCAATTTTACCAATATAGAAAGTAGTTCAATTCTCTAAGACAGTATTTAAGTACACCCCCAAAACTAAGTAGGTAGTCTTCAATTAGGTAGGTGTATAGCACCCCATTAGTTAGGTAAACTTATAAGTCCCCAATATCTTGGTCCCCTATTAAGTAGGTAGGTAGTTATATAGGCCCCCCCTAATGAGTAGAAATATAGATCCCTATTATGTAGTTATATAGGACACCTGTAGGTAGTTATTTGCCCCCCTGGTAGCCAGGTAGTTATTTGTCCCATGTAGCCAGGTAGTTATATGCCGCCTGTAGCCAGGTAGCTAAATGCCGCCTGTAGCCAGGTAGCTAAATGCCGCCTGTAGCCAGGTAGCTAAATGCCGCCTGTAGCCAGGTAGCTAAATGCCGTCTTGAGCCAGGTAGCTAAATGCCGCCTGTAGCCAGGTAGCTAAATGCCGCCTGTAGCCAGCTAGGTAGTTGCCCAGTGTAGCCAGGTAGTAGCCCCCTGTAGCCAGGTAATTATTTCCCCCTGTAGCCAGTGAATTGCCCCCTGCAGCCAGTAAATTGCCCCCTACAGGCAGGTAGTAGCCCTTTGTAGCCAGTAAGTTGCCCCCTGTAGCCAGGAAGTAGCTCCTTGTTGCCAAGTAATTGTCCCATGTAGCCAATAAGTTGCCCCCTGTAGCCAGGTAATTGCCCCCTGTAGCCAGTAAGTTTCCTCCTGTATCCAAGTAGTAGCCTCCTTGGGCAGAAGCTTAAGCTTCCAGACTAGGAGATCCACCGTCACTGGGGGCATGATGTAAGCCTTGCATCACACCCTCTGTGACACTAATGTGTATTTACAGCGCTCACTGAGAGATGTAGATACAAGGGAGAAGGCAGGAAGGTAGCGATCCGTCCTGTCTTTCCTTGTATGAACAGCTGCACATCTAGTGTGCAGCTGCTGACTGACTCTGCACGGCCTTTAAAAAACGCGGGAAGGGGGCGGCCCCGGCGGCGCCCCCCGGCGATCGACCCCCTCCCCCGCCCCTGGGAAACGGTCCCCCTTTTTTTTACAACCCCTCAAGTTTGGGGTTCACATTGCTTTTTTGGGGTTCCCAACCCGGTTGACGCGCTTTTTTTGCCAAATTATGTTTTGGCACAGCAAAAAGGGAAAAGGGTTGAATTATTTGTGCCATGGGGGTTCCCCTATAAATCCATGCCCGGGGATCCACGGGGATACATTTGGGGGATCAAAATGGATAACCTAAAACAGAGGTCCCAAAGGCACCCTAACGAAATATGCACCCAGTATAACCTCACTTATTTTCCCGGGTTGTCTCTTTAAAGATTACTTTTAACAGTTGCCAAACCGTAAAGACTAAAACTTCCCAAATACAAATTACTAGAGCAACCCCTGCGGGAAAATTTTAGCCAACTGGAAATGCAAAGAAAATTTTTAAGCTCAAAAAGCCTAGAAAAGGGTAAGGATTGTAAAGCTTGTCTACTGTTTCCATCCAGCTCTGGGTCAAAAAAAATATGGGGAATTTTAACAAAAGGGTCAAACTAATTTCAAAGGGATGCAATATAATTCGAATTTAATTTTTTTCATCCCTTTAAAATGCCCGATTAAATTTTAAAATATAAGCTTAAATGTTTTTTCCAATGTATATATAAGCCCTTTAAAAATTACAGAATTTTTTGGTTCCCCACTCCGTTTGGGGAAAAGGTTTTCTAAAATGGTTGCTATCAAATTTTTTTTTCACCCGTATTTTTTTTAACTAGTAACAGTATAAGGAAATTTTGGGGAAAAAAACCCAAATTGGGGCAATGGTTTTTTTTGGGATCAAAGGGACATTTGGGCCCCACATTTCTACCTATGAAAAAGTTTTGGGTTTACCAAAACGGCGTGGTTGGATCCGTTTTTGGACCCTTTATAGAAGCTTGTTTTTGGGCCCGTGTTTCAACCCTAAACATACCCCCAAAAACGCCCTCTACAAAATGCAGTGTGGGTTTAAAATTTCTTTCAATTAAAACCAAAAAAAGCATTCCCCTTCAAACAAGTGATCGCCCTTTTTTTACAGCGTCTTTGTGATGGGGTTTTTTTGGATCCGGGTTTAAAAGAATTGACCTGTCAATTTTTGTCCCGGTTTTTATCAAAGGGAGACGCCCTAATTTTAAAAAATAAAAAGGATCCAAAAAAAGGATCCCAACCCTGCCAAGTAAAAAATACCCCAAATTTAGTGCTATGTTAAAATACAGTCCTACAACTCAAAAGTACAAGGTAGAAAAAAGCCCGGGTTCCCATTTTCAAAAACTATTTACCTTTAATTTTTAATTTTAATAATAAAACAAAACAACAATCTAGGGTTCAATTTGAGCAATTTCCAAAAAAATCTGTAGAAAGTATCAAAAAATATATAATAATTCTGTGATTTATTTGTTTAACTTTTTTTAA
>JAODAL010077939.1:0-13096 GCA_025379985.1 Phyllomedusa bahiana
TTTGGCAACAAAAACCCTTTGGCTGACTACAAGATTGGGTTTTAAATTTTACTGCAAGGTGGATATATCAACACAGGTGGAATAGGTAAAATTGAAATGAAACACCTAGCTGAAATCTATTCTTATAATAAAAGTCGAGTTTTGCACCTAAACAAGAGACCTGCAGTTACTAGAAATGATGTATATTCCAATATAAGTTCAGGCTGCCCAATATCCAGGAAATATTTCAATAGCAAACTGATAATAATAAAGATATTGCAGTGCAATGTCTACACTAAGTCTTGGTGAACTTTATCCAGTATTCTTTATAGATAGAGCTTGTCTGTGTTCGCCCGCCCCCCCCCCCCGCTCCCTCCGTGACTTTACAGCGGTAGATGCTGCTTTAAAATTCTCTAGCTAACTACATAAAATCTTCAAATCTCTAATCTAACTAAATTGGAAGGATCACAGCTAATAGTAGAGGTTTCTCTGTGCAGAAACAGACTAATTTCGCTGAGCTGTTTGGCCACAGGCAGAGCACACGTCCTATTCCTATGAGACGCTGAGAGACACTAAGGCTGAACAGGAAACGCTGTTCTATGTAATACGAGGTCATGTGATTTTTCCAGCCAATCGCAACCATACACATCCCAGTCATGACGTCGCACACACATCTCACCCTGCTCTATTCTGTAACCTGATTTGCTGGCCGCCAAAATTACAGGAAGCGCCGAAAATGGCGCGATCTTAATAGATGATGCACAGATTTTAACCTTAATTATCGCATGATCTGGAAATTTCGATCACCATAAAAACCTTGCCGATTTCAACTTTGTCGATAAAAATCGCTCAACACTAGTAATTAACCTTCGGTTATGAATTATGCTACAGGAAAAATGTCTTTATTGGCGGTGAAAAAGACGGTTTCTTTTAGTGACCACAACAGCAGAACAACGCTTAATTAACCCCTGGATGTAAATTGCGCAAAAGAATTGAGCAACCAAAAACTACCAGCTTTGTAGCGTGTTACAATGGCGTGTATTTCACGGTACACAAAAAGAGAAAAACTTGAAATTAACCTTCGGTTATGAATTATGCTACAGGCAAAATGTATTTTTTGGCGGTTTCTTTTAGTGACCACAACAGCACAACAACGCTTAATTAACCCCTAGATGTAAATTGTACAAAAGAATTGAGCAACCAAAAATGAAGTGGTATTTGGATTGTAAAAATGCTGTTTCTTTAAATGAATACAACAGGAATAGGCTTAGCTAACCCTTGGATATTCAATGTGCTGTGAGCAGATAGCATTAAAATGTATATGCAGCTGCATCGGACGCACACTGGACTTCAGTTCCAATACCCCACAAAATCAGAATTAGAACGTTAAGAGAAGCAGTGTCTGAGACAAGCTGTGACACCCCCCAAAAATCGCTGTATAAAAATGAGTTCTTTAGTAAGAGATATCATAAGCAGCCGTGGCAGCACCTTCCCTAATCAGTACAGTGAGAGCAGTATGAGCTCCCAGCGTCGTGCCCGGACTTATATAGTGCGGTGATGTCACTGAATCCCGCCGGTCTCTGATTGGCTTTATCTCTGCACATGTCATGTAGGCTATGCCCTTCTTCCTCCCAGAGTGCTTTGCCCCATGTAACGCCATGTGCTCGCAGCCATTTTATCAATCAAAAGCACACTTCGTTCACGCAAAGTACCCCAAACTTCGACTTCAGTCAGAACCAAAGTTTTCCTGAAATTCTAAACGAATTCCACTTCGTTAGAATCAATTCGCCCATCTCTATTTACAGGATGTAAAATGACCCAAAAAACATGCAATTTTGATGCTGGTAATTTTTATTTTAGTGTAGGCAGTAAGGGGTTAAATTATGTTTTCTCCGAAACTTCCTCAGTTCTACAGAGTAAAACATAGATGTCCGTAATTAAGGAGCATGTTAGGATTTCATGCTGCTTTTGCTTCCCTAATTTAAATTTCCAAACAGGTTACCTTTTAACCTATAAGATGCACTGAACCAGATAAACACTTATGTCTTGTTGGTGTATGTTATGCATTTATGTATGCAATGTGGTTACAGCACACTTATAGTGAGCATATTTGAAATATTGCTGGGAATCGATCTGTCTACTGTTTTATTGCAATCTAAGTTATGAAATTAATGATCATTCTCCCACAGTAGTTACATATTTTGGCAGAAAAAAAACATTTACCTGTTTCTTTGACACAACCCATGCATTTTACAGAAAAAAGTAAAACGTAAAAATAACCAAATTAGCAAATTATATAATTTGCATTATGCTGCAGCACATATGATGTTAATTTTGGAAAAATTTTGCTCTCATAATTTAGTATAATTATGTTTTTAATAATAATGTACTCAAATGTTCCTGTGACATCATATTTAGTGATAGATTGATTGATTTGTTAGTTATGTACACCAATAAGACATAAGTGTCTACGTGATTCAGTGCATCATATAGATTTAAAGAGCACCGGTCAGGAAATTTATACTCAAATCCTAAAATTCCAGCATGCTCCCTAATGATTTATTTTATGCTGAAGCACTGAGGTATTTTCAATGAAAACATAGTTTAAAATTAACCAAGAAAAGGCAAAATAGTTAAGGAGGAATCTATCTACTACCTCAACCTCACCAGGCTTGGCCTGATTGACAATCCCAGTAAAGGAATACCTTAGCACTCCTTGGATAAGGTGAAAAATAAAATATATTTATTGAAACATTCTTTTAGTGAACATATCTCCAATTGAGTGATGCAAAGTATTACAAGAAATCCAGACTAATATGGAAAATTTTTGGCCTGACTGACCTTCATCAGTCCAGTCTGGTAAGTAGCTGAATGAGGCATAAGGAGTATGAGGCATACATCTGGATTTCTTGTATTACTTTGCATCACTCAATTGGAGATATGTTCACTAAAAGAATATTTCAATAAATATAATTTATTTTTCACCTTATCCAAGGAGTGCTAAGGTATTTCTTTACAATTGTAGATGGTCGGCCACCCTACCTTAAGCACCCGAAGTTATTCTAACACAATTTGCATGGTGTGCGGCATCTTTTCTATAACTATGATTGACAATCCCATTGATTTGTCAATCAATGCCAGCAGGATAGAAAGCAGTTACTTGTCCATTACAGTAATATCCACTCCTGCAAAACTCTGTTTAATGTTAATACTTTATTACTTTATACAATTTTTATAAACCTCATTATTGCAATACACTATTTGGGTATTCTGTTTTCTAAATGCTCAAGTGTGATAAATTTAATATGTATAATGTTAAATGAACAGTTATAGGCCAGTTTCACATGAGCATATTTTATCAGTATATTATTTCAAACTGTATTATGGTTGAGTGTTACAGTCTCATTGCAGGTTTAATGACTTTACTGACATCTTAAATCCGTTTGGTGCTTTCCATTCAGGTCATTACACCTGTGCCTGGGTTGGGACACTTGACCATAATACTGGTGCAAAACAATGTGTATGTAATCTGCTCATATACTACAGACCATATCCATGTAAATTATTAACAAGAATATCTGCTTTTCAAAGGTTCTTCATAAAAAAACATTAGATACTCTAGGATTTGTTTTTACATAGTTCATTTACATTTGTTTTTAAATAGAGCTATTTTTGTATCAATTATGAACCCTGTTGTTGAGACAAGAACTTCAAAATGATTCAAAGATAATATATGAAACAATAAACATACTAAATAGAAATTTTCTTCTTTATCAATATGACTTATGCAGATCTGTAAGAACATTTTGCATTTCTTTTGTTGATAATTAGCTTGAATGCTGAATACCATCAGTGAATCATTGCTTTACCAGGAAACATGTCTTTAAAGGATATATATGTGGTTCTGTGTATTGTGAGCTTTGGCAGCTCTGGGATCGTGACACACGCGTATCTTCAGGCAGAGACAGAAACAGAACTTCAGGTAGAAAAATACAGGGCCTCTGTATTTTATTTAGACAGCAAACATAAAGCAAGTGCAAGGCACGCACAAAATACAAACTAAACAAACGCCTGCTCGTCTGAGCTCTGACTAACAAAAACCAATTACTGCTACCTTGTAAGTTTCCCTGCTGGTTCTCCAGCATGTCTCCACCCAAGACTTGAAGGTAGTCTGGGGGTTGTAACCACCACTAGTCAGCTTACCTGCTGACTTATATATCCCAGGGAAATCCTGGAGTGGAACCATGGGGAATGAGCACCCACCCTGCTCTATGCTCACTCCCAATGAAAGGCTGACCCAGGATGGGCTGGAAGCCATACTAACACATTAAACATATGTCGACAGTCTATACTGTCGACACCTATCTAATTTTGGCCTTTCATTCCCCCAATGCTCCTTACCTTGGGGGCATGTGTTTGGGCATCTGAAGGTATATGCAAGGACCCTGGCTGGGATGTATACTCCGTTGTACACCCTTCCTGCTGTTGCCACCTTACAGTATATATATTTTAACTGCTCAAAATAATAAAAGGAGCACTACGTCCACATCCTAGGTCTCAATTAATTAAATATTTCAGTTGCAATTCTTTATTCATTACACAGTGTAATGCGTTGAGAGCAATAAACATAAAAATGAGCAATGAAAATCAAAATGAATATCCCATGAAGGTCTGGATTTTGAATGATACTCAAAATCAACGTGGAGAATCAAATTTCAGGCTGATCCAACTTCAGTTGAAATGCCTTAAGAAAAAGAAATGAGGCTCAGTAGTGTGTGGCCTCCACGCGCATGTTTGACCTCCCTACAATGCCTGAGCATGCTCCTGGTGAGCCGGTGGATGTTCTGAAGTATCTCTTCCCAGACCTAGATTAAAGCATCAGTCAACTCCTGGATAGTCTGTGGTGCAAAGTGGCATTGGTGGATGGAATGAGACATGAGGTCCCAGACATGCTCGATTGGATTCAGGTCTGGGGAACAGGCAGACAGTCCATAGCATCAATGCCTTCATCATGCAGGAACTGCTGACACACTTCAGCCACAAAAGACCAAGCAATGTCATGCACCAGAAGGAACACAGGGCCGACTGCACCTGCAAATGGTCTCACAATGAGTCTGAGGATCCCATCCCAGTACCTAATCACGGTCAGGGTACCTCTGGCCCACTGTAAAACCGGTCATGCTGGAGGTTGGAACATTCTCCACCGTATCTCCAGACTCTTTCACGTCTCTTTCTCCAGACTCTTTCATGTGCTCAGTTTTAATCTGTTCTAATACGTGAAGAGCACAGGGTGCCAATGACTAATCTGCCAATCTTTGTGTTCTATTGTAAATGTCAATCGCCCGGCCAATCAACTTGTGGACGTTGGGCCCTCATACCACCCTCCTGGAGTCTGTTTTTGACAGCTTGAGCAGACACATGGATATTAGTGACCTGCTGGAGGTCGTTTTGCCGTATGATTGACTTGGAGTTACATTGTGTTGTTCATGTGTTCCCTTTATTTTGAGCAGTATGTGTGTAGATAGATAGATAGATACAAGTCACTGGTTAGACCACACATAGAATTTCATGTACAGTTTTGGGCACCAGTTCACATTGTAAAGCTTGAACAGGTTCAAAGGTGGGCAACAAAAATAAAATAAGGACCAGGTGGACTGCAATACCCAGAAAGATTTGCAAGATTAGGGTTATTTAGTTTAGATAAAAACGGTTTTGGGGGGGGGAAATAATAAATATGTTTAAATATATCAAAGGTCAATATAGAGACCTCTCCAAAGATCTATTTATACCCAGGACTGTATCCAGAACAAGGGGGCATCCTCTACATCTTGAGGAATGAAAGTTTCTACATAAACATAGAAAGAGACTCTTTACTGTAAGGGTATGTTCACATGGCTTATTTTGGGGCGAATTTCGCCGATCAGCGTGACTCCCGATGTCCCGGCGTAATTAAGCCATTAAGCCATGTGAACATACCCTAAGAGCAGTGAGACTGTGGAAATCTCTGCAAGAGGAACTTGTCATGATAAATTCACTAACAGAGTTCAACAAGGGTCTGGATGCATTTCTAGAGTGTAATAATATAACAAGTTATAGTGACTAGGACTCTGGAGAAAGGTCGTTGATCCAGCGATTTATTTTGATTGCCACACAGCTCACCTCCACACAATTTGATGTAGATTTATCATGTGGATTTCTTTGTGGATTTTGGAAGGAATTAAATGTTACCCTCTTATCAATATAAAATCTTGAAGTAAGTGAAAATGACTATGCTATACAAACAATTCTCTCCTACAATATCAACGAATTTAGGTTGTGAGCTCTAATTTATTTCTAACTTCTTATGAACAATTTTGTCAAGATTTTCTTAGTTCATGTAATTTACATAACCAAAAAATAGAACCAGATCTGTATGGTGATTTAAATAATCAAAAAAGCAATCTTCTGTTTCCCTATATTTACTGGAGAATCTTTCAATTCTGGAAGCAAGGTTCAGATGTTACAAGTATTAAAGGAGTTTTATCGTTTGAGCTGTTCTGGCTGTTCAGCTGATTTTCTCAGATTGAGTTTGAAATCCAAGGGCGTGTCTCTCCTGTCAGCAGGCGTGTCTCTCCTCCCAGGAGGCGTGTCTCCCCTCACTGAAGAAGTGTGACATCATAATTTTGTTTGAAGCAGGGGATGCAGAAGGTTGTCCGGATATAACAGCTCTGTAGCCTCTTGCATGCTTATGTCTGTAGCCTTGAGGCTCCAAACTCCAGCAAGCAACTGTCATATGTCTTAGTTTACACACAAATGACACTGAAAGTCAGCAGCTTTAACTTCTGTTCTAGTGGTGTTCACCCAAATTGTACTGACAACAGGCGGATACCTTTACTCAACTACAAGGACAAATGTCAGCTTCAAGTAAAGGTCTCTGCTTGCTGTCAGTGACATGTGAGTGAAAACAATGGGGGGAGAAGCAATCAGCTTTGAGAGAAGACGCTGCTCAGCTTGAAACTAACTTGGGCTGATGGTGCAGTGGTAGAGTAATGCTTTTACAACAAAGGGGTTTGGAGTTCTAGTCCCCTCACAAAGTATATTTTTCCCCCCCTAAATTCTACACATATGTAGAAAGACCTAAAATATATATATGTCAATCTCTATAATGATATACATATACACATACACAGCTCCCCTATATCATGTCTCATCCCCCAGAGTATATGCATTGTATCACATATGTTGGAAGTGCTTGGTGTGTCTGCGAGGATAGGACACTATATAGGGGAGCTTTGTGTGTGTATATGAATAAAATTATAGATGTCTACACATATATTTTCATATCTTTACATATGTGTACAATTTATAAAAGAAAAAAAAAACTCCTAACCTCTCTCTTGCTGAGTGGAGCAGCTAAGCACTGCACTATAAGCAGCTTATACAGACACAGTGTTGAATTCTTATGTTATACACTACAGATGATGACGTCATTAGAAGGCGGGGCTTGCATTCGATCTGAGGAACAGAACGCCCTCTTTTCAAAGTAGCAGCTGAAGGACTGGACCTGTGAGGAGGTGAATCAACCTCTTGACAAAAGCCCTTTAAACAGGCAGTAATTGCCCAGATCATTGACCCTAGAGCTGGGAGATTTTTATAGAGCCAGCAGACCTTGGTTTCACTA
Source organism: Phyllomedusa bahiana (assembly GCA_025379985.1). Taxonomy (NCBI): domain Eukaryota; kingdom Metazoa; phylum Chordata; class Amphibia; order Anura; family Hylidae; genus Phyllomedusa; species Phyllomedusa bahiana. The sequence continues at coordinate 7,640 of JAODAL010077939.1, forward strand.
TAAATTTTAACAGCTCAGAGGGGAGTAAACACAGAGTGTGCAGGCAGCCAATCACAGCGCAGGGGGCGTGGCCGGGGTGTTTCCTGTCTAGGGGCGTTTCCCAAAAGGCTGAATGAAATGTCAGCCAGCCAATCACAGTGCAGGGGGCGTGTCTATGGCACGGGAAACAACCAGGGGGCGTTCCGACCAGCACCAGCAGAAATAGAACACAGATTTACAGAGAAGCTCATATCTGCTAAACCAAGTGACAGAGGTAATGCAACCCAATTACAAAAGTGCTTATTTTTACTGTCCCCATAATCGGAGACATGATCTTTGTAATGATAAAACCCCTTTAAGGTTTGGTTGTTGCTGTACTACATAGCAGCACAGTGTATCTTTTTAGATAGGTCAAAATATTTTGCATTACTATGATAATACAATGTTTACTCACTTAGCCAGCCTAAAGTTCCTACCACCTCCTGACCTTGGCTGCATTTTTTAGTTTTTGCCTCCCTGTGCTTTAACAGTTGTAACTTTTTTATTTTTTAAGTGACCCAGTTTTATGTGAGAGAAGTTGTATTTTTGGGGGGCATAGTTTACAGATAAATTACTTCAGAATTTTTTTTGCAGTGTGAACATAAAAATAGGGTTTGTCTGTATTTCTTTTTTACACCATTCAGACTTCACACTAAGTAACCTGTTAATTCTACAGACCTCTCAGCAGACTAATGACATGCACCTACCAACCTCAAAGCCAGTGGAAGGTCATTAAGGGGTTAAACTATGATTTCCTTTCTTGCTTAGATCTTTTGCTAGCCTTTTCTGTTTTCTATTCAAAATATTGACATCTGGTTATATAACAGATTTTTGACTTTATCTCCTTTGGCCTGTCTCCAATGTGTTCACTTCTCTGGTTTGACAAATGGTTTTATCTATTAACTCCATATCTGGTAGCACAGTCTCCAGATTTTAAGCATGTCCAGCTTTTTTTTTTTTTTTGCTTTTTCATGTTCCTGCAGTCAATGCTATCTGGACTCTCCTATGAGGGCAATTACCTGGGTATTCCAAAAACTACAGCCCTGGCATGTCCTGATACATAGGATACACATCCATGGGCCATTGCCGCGAAATTAGAGCTGTATATGGAAATCACTTTGTTCTTTTCTTAAGATGGAAATAGCAAAAAACGTGTTTTTCAGCAGCTACATGTTTATACTTCTTTAGGTTATTATTCTCTAGCGAAGAGAATGCAACATTTGTTCAGATGCATCTTAGCAAGGAGCTAAAAAATAAATAAATACTATACAAAATAAAATGATCAAGAAAAATATATTTTTTATAGAAAGTTGAATGCACCTTTAGTATTTTAACTAGCTCTGTTGCAAGTGAATAACCTTGTGCATCATTATTTTATTTTTTTGTTTGTCAAATGCACGTTACTTTTACTGGTGCTTTGTTCAGTGGATGAAAGGTTGAGCTTTATATATGTTGCACTATTATCCACAGCTCTGACAGCATTTCTGTCAGAACAGAACTATTTTTTCCTAGCGTAAGGGAAAAATGTCTGTATGACTTTTAATCACCATTGATAACTGGGTTTATGATATTATGTTTTTATTAATAATAGCAATAATAATTTTATAAAAGTAACAAATAGAATTCTATGCACTCTTTCATTAATTCCAGTAGACAGTCCCACAGTCAGCTTCTACTAAGACTGATAATAATAAAATAATAATAATAGTAAACTGCGTTCCATTGCAATAAAATAAGTGTATAAAAACAGACCTTAATGAGCATGTAGTAGAAGAGTGAAGGATTCAGGCGATACCTTTTAGAGGCTAACTGAGTATATTTGATGGTGAGCTTTCAAGAGTACTAGCTCTCTTCTTTTGACATGGTGTTATACAAGAAACACATTGAAATCCTGGAGAAACAAAAGAAATAGGTGCATAACCTAACCCTGCAGGAACAGAAGGCTATTGCTTCACTAAAAGAAAATTAGGATATAATAATAAAACCTGCGACTAGAGATGGGTGAATCGATTCTAACGAAGTGGAATTCGTTTAGAATTTCAGGAAAACTTCGGTTCGGAACAAAGTCGAACTTTGGGGTACTTCGGGTGAACGAAGTGTGCTTTTGATTGATCAAATGGCTGCGAGCACATGGCGCTACATGGGGCAAAGCACTCTGGGAGGAAGAAGGGCATTGCCTGCATGACATGTGCAGAGATGAAGCTAATCAGAGACCGGTGGGATTCTGTGACGTCACCGCACTATATAAGTCCGGGCGCGACGCTGGGAGCTCATACCGCTCTCACTGTACTGATCAGGGAAGGTGCTGCCGCGGCTGATTGTTACTGAAGAACTGATTTTTATACAGCGATGTTTGTGGGGTGTCTCAGCTTGCCTCAGAGACTGCTTCTCTTAATGTTCTATTTCTGATTTTATGGTGTATTGGATCTGAAGTCCAGTGCATATACATGTTAATGCTATCTGCTCACAGCACATTGAATATCCAAGGGGCATCTAAGCCAGTTCCTGTTGTATTCATTTAAAGAAACAGCGTTTTTATAATACAAATACCACTTAATTTTTGGCTGCTCAATTCTTTTGCGCAATTTACATCCAGGGGTTAATTAAGCGTTGTTCTGCTGCTGTTGTGACTCCAAGAAACCGTCTTTTTCACCGCCAAAAAATACAATTTTCCTGTAGCATAATTCACAAGCGAAGGTTAATTACAATTTTTTCTCTTGTTGTGTAGCGTAGAAAACACGCAATTGTAACACGCTACAAAGCTAGTAGTTTCCTGCTGCTCAATTCTTTTGCGCAATTTACATCCAGGGGTTAATTAAGCGTTGTTCTGCTGCTGTTGTGACTCCAAGAAACCGTCTTTTTCACCGCCAAAAAATAAAATTTTCCTGTAGCATAATTCACAAGCGAAGGTTAATTACAATTTTTTCTCTTGTTGTGTAGCGTAGAAAACACGCAATTGTAACACTCTACAAAGCTAGTAGTTTCCGGCTGCTCAATTCTTTTGCGCAATTTACATCCAGGGGTTAATTAAGCGTTGTTTTTGTGCTGTGGTGACAAAAATAGAATGTCTTTTTCACCGCCAAAAAATAAAATTTTCCTGTAGGATAATTCACAAGCGAAGGTTAATTACAGTTTTTTCTCTTGTTGTGTAGCGTAGAAAACACGCAATTATAACATGATACAAAGCTAGTAGTTTCCGGCTGCTCAATTCTTTTGCGCAATTTACATCCAGGGGTTAATTAAGCGTTGTTTTTGTGCTGTGGTGACAAAAATAGACCGTCTTTTTCACCGCCAAAAAATAAAATTTTACTGTAGCATAATTCACAAGCAAAGGTTAATTACTAGTGTTGAGCGATTTTTATCGACAAAGTTGAAATCGGCAAGGTTTTTATGGTGATCGAAATTTCCAGATCATGCGATAATTAAGGTTAAAATCTGTGCATCATCTATTAAGATCGCGCCTTTTTCGGCGCTTCCTGTAATTTTGGCAGCCAGCAAATCAGATTACAGAATAGAGCAGGGTGAGATGTGTGTGCGACGTCATGACTGGGATGTGTATGGTTTTCGATTTGGGTGGAAAAATCACATGACCTCGTTTTACATAGAACAGCGTTTCCTGTTTCAGCCTCAGTGTCTCTCAGCGTCTCATAGGGATAGGACCTGCGCTCTGGGCCCGTGGCCAAAACAGCTCAGCGAAATTAGTCTATTTCTGCACAGAGAAACCTCTACTATTAGCTGTGATCCTTCCAATTTAGTTAGATTAGAGATTTGAAGATTTTATGTAGTTAGCTAGAGAATTTTAAAGCAGCATCTACCACTGTAAATTCACGGCGGTGGGAGCGGGGGGGGGGGGGGGCCCGCGGGCAAACACAGACAAGCTCTATCTATAAAGAACACTGGAAAAAGTTCCCAAGACTTAGTGTAGACATTGTAGTGGAATTTTTATTATTAACAGTTTGCTATTGAAATATTTCCGGGATATTGGCAGCCTGAACTTATATTGGATACAAATCATTTCTGAAAATGCAGGTCTTTTTGTTAGCTGAAAAAACTCCACTTTTATTATCGTATAATTTTCAGATGGTTTCATTTTCAATTTTACCCTTACACCGTGACTGTTGAAAATCCCCTTGCAATTAAATTACAACCCAGAAATCTTTTAGTCAGCACAGGTTGTTTGTTGCCAAAAAAAAACCCTGTATGTACAAAACAAAAGTTACGTTTTTTTGACTTTTGCGCACCCCCATTGTTTCTTTTACGCAGCATTACGTAAATTTAAAAAAGCAATTCATATTTACCACAGGTGAATTGAAAGGTGCAAAAAATACCGTTTATTTATCAAAACAAACAGTTACGTGTTTTTTTTTTCTTTTGCACACCCGCATTGTTAATTGACGCAGATCTCGTAAATTTAAAAAAAGCAATTCTATATTACCCAGGGGAATTGAAAAAATGCAAAAAATTCGTTTATTTCCAAAAAAAACATTACTGTTTTTTGACTTTTTCGCACCCAGCATTGTTCATTGACCAGCCCTCACGTAAATCTAAAAACAGCAATTCTATTTCCCACAGGGAATTGAAGGTGCAAAAAATACCGTTTATTATATCAAAACATAACAGTTACTGTTTTTTTTACTTTTGCACACCCCGCATTGTTTTATTGACCAGCATCTAGTAAATTTAAAACAGCAATTCTTTTTTCACCCCCAGGTGAAATTGAAAGGGCAAAAAAATTTGTTTTTTTATACCAAAAAAAACAGTTACGGTTTTTTTTTACTTTTTTCGCACCCAGCATTGTTCATTAACGCAGCATCTCGAAAAACTTAAAACGCAATTTATATTCACCATAGGGGAAATTTAAAGGTGCAAAAAAAATCGTTTATTATACCAAAAAAAAACAGTTACGTGTTTTTTTTACTTTTGCACACCCAGCATTGTTCATTGACGCACATCTACGTAAATCTTTAAAACAGCAATTTATATTTACCACAGGTAATTGAAAGGTGCAAAAAAAATCGTTTATTATACCCAAAAAAAAAACAGTTATGTTTTTTGACTTTTGCACCCCACATTGTTCATTGACGCAGATCTACTAAATCTTAAAACAGCAATTTTAATTCACCACAGGTGAATTAAAGGTCAAAAAATACGTTTTTTAACGAAAACATAACAGTTACGTGTTTTTTGACTTTTTCACACCCAGCATTGTTCATTTACGCAGCATCTACGTAAATCTTAAAAAAGCAATTATATATTCACCACAGGTGAAATTTAAGGTGCAAAAAATACGTTTATTTTACAAAACAAACAGTTAGTGTTTTTTGACTTTTGCACCCCCATTTTTTCAGACGCCATTAAATAAATCTTTAAAAAAACAATTCTAAATTTTTACCCCAGGGAATTGAAAGGTGCAAAAAATACCGTTTATTAAAAAAACAA
>JAODAL010077940.1:0-13095 GCA_025379985.1 Phyllomedusa bahiana
GGGGGGCGGGGGGTAGCCTCAGTTTGGGGGGGTTTTGAAAAAAAACTGACTCTTTGAAGGGACTCTTCAAATGACCCCTTCTGGCTGAAAATGCAGATTTGAGCATTAAATACTAAAAAATAAAAACGCACTTTAAAAGAATAAAAAGGGGCACACAGTGCTGGAACAGCAGGTCGACACTGGCTTGTGTGCTTTCCTCAGCTGGGAAGGGGGATAATCTATGTGAAAAGGTTTTCTTTTAAACCCCAAATAGGGAACACATGGCTTATGCAAAATCATCCCGCCCATGAACAAGGTGTATGGGTATTTTTGAAACCCGCCGCCTACCTTTCCGGGCCCCCATTTAAAAACTTTTTAAATATCTGTAATTTCAAAAAGGGCCTTTGGGTAAAACTGCTTAAAGGCAATGCCTTTTTTTGCTTTAATCCCCGCAGAACTCCTTTCTGCTCTATTTACCTACAAAAAATGAAAGAAAGCTCATTATTTCCCGGGTCCCTTTTTACCATTTTTATGAGAATTTAAGGCTCCTCAACTTCCTTTCGTTTTTTGAGTATCATTATTGATTCTCAAAAAATAGAGACCATTTTCAGGAAGATAAACTGGATTCTTTGCATCAATATCTAAATTAGACCTGACTTGGCGCAAACTCTGCCTCAGGAACCTGCAGTCACTTATGGTCAGCTTAAGGGGGTTTTGCCATGATGTAATGTTGACGTGGGATCCTCCAAAATGGGTATTTAATCACTTTTCTAAATATATATGATTAAAAAAAAGTGAAGCCTCTGAGAGCTACAGCTTTCTTTATATGCCCTTAGTTTCCTGAAAGTTTACATTAGACACGAACAGGACACTGACAGGAGCTGATCTGGCCGCACTTCTTATCTGATGACAGGGAACATGAAGGAGTTTGCATGGGACTGGGGAGAAAAAGCAGTGAATGAGCCTGTGTCTTTTGTATAGAGAATCCACTGGTTGTAACGTAATTATTTGAGTAAACATTGCAGATGCTCCCTGCTCCCTGGCTATCTCTCAGCCCCCATCCCTCTCTGCCGTGACTCAGCATGCTGAGATAATCTTCTCTCCTGAGGTAAGGAACTCACTTCTTGGCAAATCCCCTTTAATTATGCCTGCAAGATTATGCTTATGGGAAGGGTTGTTTTATCACTGGACGACAGGGTCTATGGCAGGTGTTAATGTCCCTGATCAGGGGAGCACAGGGATTACCTAGAAGTTTAGAGAGATTTCCAAGACTAGGATGATGGGTGATCTTTCATGATGATGGAGTTAGTAAGAAATTTTTGACATAGACCTTCACACAAATGCAGTGAGGAGAGGCGGGTAAGGGGTTGGTTTTGGAGCTTATTGCTGCATGGCCAAAACAATGGTTGGAGACTGAGCTGGTTAGGAACCCAGATTAGAAATGTTCATGATTGTGGTAGCTAGATATCCAAAGCAAGCAGGTTCTGGAGAGAAACCAGAATCGACGACCACTGAGGCAAATCAGATGGACAGGTACAAAAATAATATGTAGCGCAAACCTTAAATAACAGGTTTTATTGGAACTATGCAATTCATCTAAAATGACTTCCTCAGGTTCAGGGGCTGTCAGGGAAGCTCCCTCCCTCTGACTTTCCCTTAGCTGGCGCTATCTTGATTGATCGCAGCAGCTAAAGGGTTAATCGCCCAAATCTGGAGCTTACCCCAGCCGCGGGCAATGCAGCATGGGGCCAGCTGTAACATGCAGCTGGCCCCATGTTGTGATCATTTGCGGAAAGTCACTTCCCGCTAGGATGTTCAGGTACGTCCAATGTCAGGAAGGGGTTAATAGAGTGAATTCAACCTTATTCAGCATAGCTCCCATGCCAGGTAAACAGGCCACCTCAAAGCCCTCCACGTAATTTTGGCAATATATATACAGTAACAGGGCAAAAAGCATTATTCCAAAACAATTCCACTTAACTAATATGAAAAACGGTATATGACACAATATACAGCTTATATCCAATCTCTATGGAAATTGTCACAATGCGCTCCACAGTCCCTACTCTGGATTGTGCACGCACTTGTGTCTGTATTCCCCGGGCTGATCATCACTGACCTCTACCCTCTCCTGCTCTGCTCCCTTTCCCTGTTGCTAGCCGGAGCACGCGTAACCATTTCCTAGGGTGTGTAAGTGCCAACTCTGAGAAATTTAAAGGACCAGTGCTCTACTGATCACCAATCATTGGGCCCTGGACCCTTTGTAACGGCACTTCCCCCTGCACTTCCTGCTAACATATTGGTGTTTTTCCTTAGTGAAATTCTTGTCTACAATTATGCTATCTGGATTTTGACCTGTGCCTGCGACCCCTACTATTATTTCCTGCCTTGACATTACCACGAGTGACCTTACCCTGCCTGCCCACTGACCACATCTCAGCTGGCCCCTCCTGTACCACATTGCACCTTCGCTGTCACTGTGAGCAGCCACATCAAGGGTAGCAGTCTGGCAGTCTCCCACAGCGAAGTTCAGCCTGCCTTAAGGTGGACTCTCACCACTGGGGGGCTCTATAGACTTCACTCCCTGGTGTGGTTCAATTAGTTATCTCTTGTGGTGACCCAGAGGATCCACCACTGTCACCCATGATAGCATGCACTGACTGTGGATTGTATTGATCAGTTGTAGTGATCAGTTTTAGCGGCAGTTGTAGTGATCCACCAATGCCTCTGTCAAAAATGTTTGTTCGAGAAGCTGCAAGACATTGCTGCCTGTCTACCTGAATCTTGTCCTGCTTCCACGTCAGTGGCGACTCCATCTCCAGTTGTTAGTGCAAGTCCTGTTCTGCATCTGCTGCTGCTGCCATGCTACAATGGGAGCCCCATGTTTGTTTTTTTTGTTTTTTTTTAAAGAATGGGTGACGCTCAGGGTCTTTTTATGTTTTTGGGTACGGAAGTGGGTATGATTTGTAGCTCCCATCTGAGACAATATATTTCACCTTGCCTTCTCCTTTGCAGTCTTTAGGATGGTTGAGCTTGTCTACAGAAAGGGTGGGGGGCTTGTTCAGGGAGGAAGTGATGGCAGCGAGATTACCTAAGGCAGATATGTGTCCAGTGAAATACCTGGCTGAGTACAGTTCCACTTTTTTGTCATGTGGATGATTCATTTATATTCCACTGTCAGCTTACGGTGGTGTTTCACCATGGCCTGTCTGCTCTTGGTTTGGATATCTCTCACTTTGCACCTCAATCCTTTAGAATTAGTGCAGCAATGAAGCTGATGGAATGGTGCCTCCAGCCTAAGGTGTTTAAGAGGATTGGTGGGTGGGAATCCAGTTAATCTAGATCATATATTTGGGCATTTAAGAGTAGTGGAATGGGCTGTTTATTTATTAAAGTAGGTCTCTGTTGTTTTCTAGTTTTCCTGCTACTTATTACTTCTTTTTTTGTTTCCTCCTCCTGGTTTGGATTTTTGGACAATTCTACATGTACTGGGGTGCACAATGTACAAATGTGAGGCCAACTGAGAGGAAGCTTGGCTTTTCACAGGATGTGGTTGTGGTCTGGTGGTTGGGATTTAAAGTTATGGTGTGGAAGTGTGTGTTGCGGAAGGTATATCATTTACACTAGCCCTCAAGACTCTGATCTTACTGTTACATCTTCAATGGCAACTAACTGACAAAGATAAGGAGAGTAAACAAGGTCAAATACTGGAAATGCACACACTAGAATGCAAGCCAAATTCAGGTTAGTGCGCTGATAAACTGTGAAGGAATGGAGGTGAGGTGTCCTTTAGGAAGAATCAGGCAACAGGTCATTAATCTTTGGAAAGGACTAAAAGAAGAACTCACGGAAGGAGAGTCAACAGATTGGAGACTTGTTTCACCGCTCTGAGAAATGGAAAGTTTAATGAGCATGCCTGTATGGGATAATGGAAAAGTTGCATTGTGTTTACTCAGTAAAATCAAATGTGTGATTAAAAATTGTAAAGTATTCTGTTGCATTCCGCTGTTTGGCCACAAGATGCCACTGTTTCTGTTGTATGCAAATTAGAGACTTGTGATGACTGACACGAGGCAGCAGCCATTTTGAGCAGAAGCAGGAAAAGACACAGAGAGATCAGGAGAGGACAGACGCGAGGATTGACTCAGCTTTCCAAATTCTGATAGTTCCTGAACTGTGAGCTGCCCAGAGAGAGAGAGAGAGAGAGAGAGAGAGAGAGAGGAGTCTGGCTGTCTAGATTTATGCTGTTGGCGAGGAAAGCCCCGTGACAGAAAGGACGTCCTGCAGGAGACAGCGAGAAGCATCCACCATTTTGGATGATCAACTCCATTGGCAGGGTCAGGGTGTAAGTACCAGGGCAGCAAACGTACCAACTGACACGGGGCCCGGGCGTTTAGGGGGCCCGGGCCCTGGGGCAGCTGCTCCCACGTCTGCTCCCCCAGGAGTTCGGCTCCTGCGCCCGCCGGCAACGAACATAACAGTTCACTGCCGGTGGATACGGAGCTGCGGGGCCCGGCGTATCCTGCCTCTGAATGCCCGGGCCCTCTGGCCCAGGCGTTCAAAGGAAGACCCGCCCGGTGTAAGCAGAGAGGAGCGCCTCTGGCACTCCCCTCTGCTAATCTGCTTCCAGACGGTGGCCCACAGTGCTGATGTGGGCGACGCGATGACATCATATCGCGCTGAGCACAGACTGCCCGGGAGCTGAGCTGCGAGGGATCGTGGGGCAGGTCAGTAAGGGATTTCTTAATTTTTTTTAACATTAAAGTAGCCTGGCTGGCTACCTACCAGACCCTGGCTACCTACCTGACCCTGGCTACCTACCAGACCCTGGCTACCTACCAGACCCTGGCTACCTACCAGACCCTGGCTACCTACCTGACCCTGGCTACCTACCTGACCCTGGCTACCTACCAGACCCTGGCTACCTACCTGACCCTGGCTACCTACCTGACCCTGGCTACCTACCTGACCCTGCCTGACTACCTACCTGTCCCTGGCTACCTACCTGACCCTGCCTACATTCCAGACCCTGGCTACCTACCTTACCCTGGCTACCTACCTGACCCTGGCTACCTACCTTACCCTGCCTGGCTACCTACCTGACCCTTACTACCTACCTGCCCCTGCCTAGCTACCTATTTGACCCACCTATAGCCTACCTGACCCTGCCTGGCTACCTATATGACTCCCCCTATAGTCTACCTAAACTCTTCCTGCCTCCCTATATCGCCCTTATACCCTACCTCCAGGCTTGTCTGCCTACCCATATGACCCATATAGACTCCCTAACGCCTGTCTACCTCCCTATATGGCCCTTATAGCCTGCCTAAAGGCTGCCTGCCTATTTGGAGCCCCCTATAGCCCCCCTATTTACCTACCTATGTGGGCCCCACCTATAGCTTATCTACTTAGTTACCTGTGGTCCACCTACTGCCTGCTTAGCTACCAGAGGCCTTGCAATAGCCTACTTACCTACCTGTAGCCTACCTACTTGGGGTCCACCTACAACCTACCTGTGGCCTGCGTACTTAGCTACCTGGGACCTACCTACAGCCTACCTATCTAACTGGGGGCTGCCTACCTAACTGGGGCCTAACTACTGTCTACCTAGGGCCAATCTAACTACCTGCCTGTAGCCTACCTGCCTAATTGAGTTCTTAAGGGCCTACCAACCTATCTAATAGGAATCTACCTGGTAACATGATTCTGAGGGGTACACGCCATAGCTGTAATACAATCTCCAGGGGGTGAATCCTCTGTTCTTCCCCTTCAGAAGACGGGGCCACTAGCTATGGCCTGTACCCACTCTCCTACAATGGGAAGTTTGTACAGAGGTGAGGGGCAGGAAGTGAGGTGCTGGAAAAGTGAGGATTCTAAGATATTTGTTTCCAAATCTGCAGGGACGAGTAGTGTCTGGGAGAAGTCAACATGGCGATCTGAACTGGATGCAGAACAAAAGGGAAAGTCAACGACTTGTCGGAGAAACATCACCTGTGAGTCACAAAATGTAACTGAGCTGTAATCACTTATATCTCAGCAGAGCCTGTGTACACTGGTGTCTACCACTATATGGTCACTCTATGGTGATAATATACAGTCTGTAGGGCACCTGTGTACACTGGTAGATATCACTATATGGTGGTAATATAGGTCTTTGTATACAGATGTTTATTCAGTAATAGTATAGGGGTATTATTCAGTCACTGTTTGGTGGTAATTTGTGGTCATGTTCTTGCGGTATAATAAGGTCCATATGTAGTAGCGCTATTGGTAATGTTGATCTGGGTATAGTGGGATTTGTCTGGTAGCAGTATGATGGTGAAATCTATGGTGAGGTGTTCACTCCTTGTATTATCTAGTAATTGCATGACCTAAGAGGTCCTGGTAAATGTTCATTGTCGTGTAGGTGGGGGGAGGAAGGAGCGCTCCATCTAAAAGCTTGCTATGGGGCCGAGGCTTTTCTAGTTACGCACTTCAATAGTATGTAGCCCTGACGTATTAGGTTAATCGAGTATGGCCATACACGGTTCAAATAACAAGGGGTCTCCACTCACGAGACTCACAAGACTCTCTCAGTCCAGCTCAGTTGTCAGCACTTCACTGCTCTCCTGCTCCGGGAGCGGCGCTATGGATGGACTTTGAATGGCTTGCTTTTGCCGCAACTATAATGCTGAGTATTGGCCTTCTATTTATACATATGGACATACTATGAATAATGGGTTAATGTCTGTTTTTTAAGGAAAGAAATTATTAAAGAAAGTTACATTTTATCTTACCAGTTCTATGTTCATATGTTGTTTTCTAGTTACACCCCTGGGCAGGGATCAGCAATTTTAAGCAGTGACTGTCTGCAAACCCAAGGTACACCCGGATCAAAGAACGCATGCACGCCAACGAACCCAGAACTGTTTGCAGGCCTGTATTTAGCCTAGTTAGGGCAGTTTTGGTTTCAGGCCATAAGTGTTTATCCAAGTATGCTTCCAGATTCGGGACATTGGACGGGGCTTGCTCTAGCACTGTTATTAATGTGACTGGTCTGCATGTGAGAGAATCTGTATTATATGTATATTTTTGGGGTTAGCTTGTAGAGCTTTTTAAGTTGTAAGCTGCTGTGCTGCACCGCGGGCGCCGCCTATGAACGGCACCACACATGATCGTTCCTGTTTTTGTACAGTATTAAATGGTAGAGGTTGTTCGGCCTTTCCAAACCCTGTGGGTAGGTAAACTTATTGTGCATCCTGAGGACAAACTCCTGGCAGCGCACTGTGCAGCACAGGGGTCTCAGTCACAACTTTGTACACATGTGTTTGGGGAATTTGTTCACCATACCTTCCTGAAAAGTTCAGCAAACTACATTGTTGTTGAACTGGTGTTGGAGTCGTTCTCTTCGTCCGTGACGTTGCTGTATTCCGGGAAGCATACCTCGGTGCTCGGCTTACATCTGTGGCTTATGGGAAGGGCCATAGTGTGTTTCCTTACATTAATATTTACAAGTAAATAAATCTATTTCTTTATCTTCTCATTTTTTTAAAACTTTTTTTAAGAAAAGACAACTGGAAAAAGGGCCTCATTTACAAAACTTAAACTACTCTGGTCATATTGACAAAACATAAATCCAACTTATTTACTTTATATTTCCATTATTATAATTCAGAAATGTTTGTTCTGTGATTAGTTGCAATAGCAAAAGGAATATTTAAAATGATTGTTACATAATTCTCATGAGATAAACTCTCACAGCGTCCAAAATCTGATAAATAGAAACCTCTATGTTATTAAAGGCTCATTTCAGCATTTGAGCGAAAAATGAGACAGCAGGTATGATTCACAATATACTACTGTAATGTTCTTTTGTGCATTGTACATATACTTATGGGCATAGCAAAATTCACTTGGCAGCAGTGTCTTAGTAAATCGTGTTTCAAGCCTTTGAAAAGCATCGAAAAAGCTTATAATTTAAAGATAATATTCTGTGGCACCGATCCTCATTGATTGTGAAGTTAAGCTTTACTTCATGTGAATGTTTATACCATTGTATATTATATTTACATATACACTATTGTGTAGTGCATATTACATAATTATTTTCATACTACTCTGCAGTGCCGGGCTTCTCAGTCTTTTTATATTTGGGACTCATTGGCTACAACATTGGCACAATTGGGCACCGCTGGTCAAAATTTCATCCCAAAATTAAAAATGCATCTGAATCCAGTATGACAATAAAATGGTGATCACACAAAGAAAATTATGTTTATTTAAATAAAGTGTTAAACTGGTTTAAAAAAGAACCAAACAATCCTGGGACGATATATCACATTTACTTGTAAATGTAAAAATAAAGGATATAGCAAAGTGCATGTTCACCTAATTAGCTTGGTGCCGCTGGACACATGCTCAGTCACTCTCTCTACAGCTAGTTCTCCTAGCAAGTCATCCTATGTTCACTGCTGAGCTCAAAGATAAATTGCCTTTTGCTTGTCACGGTAAGCATTGGAATCTCTGCAGTAGCTTAGCAGAATAGCTGAAAAATGTACTACTTCTTGGCTTGCTAGAATTGTAAATTTTTATTTAGGCAACTGAAAAAGAGAACTGATATTAATCAAACACACCAACTAGTGGCATACACATTTTATCTTAAAAGTCCAAGAACTATGGTAAGTATATGGAACTTAAAGCCAATTTCCCCATTGCATGTCAAGTATCATATAAGACTGTATCAATTATCCACACATGATATTATATGAATAGTCCAGGGAATATAACAAGGTTAAAATACCAAGATATGCTGAAACAGGGATTGCTACAGAAAAAGGGGCCATGGCAGCGTGTAAACAGATATGCTATATTGCAGATAATTTTTGGATATATTACATTGTACAGTACATATTACAAGCTTACATTTCTTATGTTGTATAATGCCTGTAGAGTTTTACTAGTTACAATGGCTTCAGGATACACTGTTTTCAATATACAATGGTCTTTCCTTAAAATTACACTTAACATACAGTTGTGATAATCCAATAGACTACAATGAACAACAAAGTTTCTGACTTAGTGATTGGTTACAACTCCACCCTGTAAGAAGAATGATCTGGTACGATACATATGTAGTTGATTATATAGTGTTCCCTCAGCATACAATATTAATTGGTTCTAGAATGACCATTGTATTTTGAAACCATAATTTTATATAAAAACTGGTCATTGATTCCAAAGCCTCAAAATATCACCAACATAATGCAAAGTGAATATGAAGCAGATACTAATCCAGATAAAGTGCGTCCTTCCATACAACACCAGAAAGAGCAGCTGGATATCCCTCTCTATGATGAGGACAGAAGCTTCTTTGGGTCATGGACTTTATACACAATGTACTGGAAAACAAGAAAATGGGGCCCTCACCTGGTGCACGAAGGAGCTGCTCATCCTGGCAGATGTAAGAGCAGTACAGGACATGTAGTAGCACACTGTACTGTAGAGAGGCGCTACTAGACCCCCAATCACTGCATGCACCTCACTAATACATGTAAGAGCAGTACAGGACATGTAGTACTACACTGTACTGTAGAGAGATGCTACTAGACCATCAATCACTGCATGCACCTCACTAATACATGTAAGAGCAGTACAGGACATGCAGTACTGCACTGTAGAGAGGTGCTACTAGACAGGTTCAGTGCCTGGGACTTTGCATCTTGAAATGACACTCAACAAGCAATGATCATTCTTGGGACATTGTATGTTGAAAATATTGTATCCCGAAGCCATTGTAACTTCAAGGATCACTGTACTCATTTATTAACATTAAAGTTAATACCAAACTTAGGCACTAAATCAATAAATGTAAATACAAAAGGACGCATGGTTTTGGCAATGTAACATTATTTCTAGCTAGTACAATACATTCTGTGCTTGAGCTGCAGATACTTTCTCAGGTAAGATACTTTTTCCTTTTCTATTAATATTTATTTATCTAGCCAACAAGTGTGGTTTTAACTTAAAGCACTTTCAAACAGTGCTGTCAGCCAATAGCATGTGACCACATCTCACTCAACAGAAGACCAGAAGATAACAAAAGACCTGTTAGGGTGAGAATTGCTCTCCGCTTTGTCCAAGATGAGAGGAGAGGTGAGTTTTTTTCTATTTTTATACGGCAACAATATCTTTTTTTTTTTTTATAATCTAATTACCTAGATTACCCCTTTAATATCAATCTTTAATCTACATTTTGCAAGATGTTGGTTTGACATTTTCTGAGCTTTGGAATCAATTACCAATTTTACATACAGTTTTAATATACAATGATCCTCCTGGAATCAATAACTCTAGTATGTTGTGAGAACCATGTGCTGACATTAATAGTATAGCGTGTATTAAATACTTTTCCTTTTAAAGTGTGTAGTGAATATTGTATTTGGTATATTCTATACATACAGAGTTGAGTCAAATTATTATGACCACTTACTACCTTCAACACTGGCAGCACATAACTCATGAAGAAACTTACTTATGGTGAGCCGCCACGGTGGGTATATAGGGTGTGCGATAGGCTGTCTGTGCCCATATGTCTTTTTGCTGTTATGGGTAAAAGGGTTTGAGAGCGTGCGTCTTTTGGCCAAGATATCAACTAATACCTTATGTTTGATCATTTTTCAGTATTCGGTCTGGTCCTGTGATACTGGGGAGTAAAAGGTTTCAGTATTTTTATGTTGGCCATTTGGAGTATGCAGGGCAACCTGCTCAATTGTATAGCATGGGTGTCATCAATTGGTTGTAAGACAGCATGGTGCACCACACATAACCCTATAACTTGCCACTTTACAAGGGTAGTAGGCGTGTGAGTGTTTGTATTTCAGTATTTTTGCATTTAACCCTTTAAATACCAAGGAGGTCCTCAGAGGACTCCAAAGTGACATTTTGGTGATCCTGCTGTAACTATAACTCATTTTTTCTTAGATATAATTCTTTCATAAAACCTAAAAAAAATAAAAACAACCTTGGGGTCCTGGCAGAACCCAGCTTGGTATAGTATGTTACAAATTTGGATTATCAATTCTTGTCTTTTTAAAAGTGTTTTTACTTTGTAAAGTTTGGAAATGTCCCGCCAACAAAGCTCAGATAATGACATTGTTTGGATGCTGGATGAGTGCAATATAAGTGACCCGGATGATGTCTTGAGTGAATGTGATGAAGAATTTACTCCCCAAGAAGATGTGTCTGAAGTGAAAGACAATCTTGAAGTGATTTCTGAAGAAAGTGACATTGCCAGGGAAAATTCTGGTGAAGATTAAGATGAAGGTGAATTCATTACAAAATCAGAAAGAAAATAGTTTGGTGCCCCCGGTGACTCGTCATCGCCAAATGTAACCTTGTCAGAGGATCTCCTGGGCCATTGCCTGCAACTAAAGCCACATCCACTATGTCAGAAGTTTTCAACATATTCTTTTATGACTAAATTGTGGATACTTTATGCACCTTAACCAATACAGAAGTATAATTTGTTGTTCATAGTTTCCATGCAAATGTCCACCAAAATATGCTGAAATGTAGTTTCTATATTTACTATTTTGCCATAGGCAAACTTCAACTCTATCAGTTCTCAATCTATAATTCACTAAAACGTAACTTTTAATATGTATAACACTTAACCTCTATACACACTATTTAAAAAACCTGATTTCAAACCCTTTCAATTTACCCCTTCTATATCATTTTTTTGTATAAGGTTAAAGGTTTAGACAAAAAAAAGTTACGTTTTATGTTTTATAGATTAAATGATAGTTTAAGTTTTCCTATGGCAAAATAGTAAATTAGCGAAAAGGTCATTCTGTTCTCTTGTGGTTTCCCCAATTTTTGGAGTTTTTGAGATGTGATTCCCCCCCAAAAAATTATTTTGATATCTACCCAACAAACAACTGAGAAATCAAAGAAAAACCATAGAAAAAACTTGGTATGTTAACGGTTAAACAATCTCCCATTTGGAGGTACGGGCTCTTCTGTATTGGTTATTGTTTTTTTAAATCCAATGTACAGTTCTAGAAATTACAAGACCTTTACTTTTGGTTTATTCATGGAAAACCCTCCTTCGTAGGGAAAAGACCAGCGCTGGGCCCTTGCTTCCTACTGGGTTCAGTCTATAGTGCAGCCATTGAGCTGGGTCCAGCCTGAATTTCTTTTTGGGCAGAAGGAGGTTTACCCCAAGAATAAAAACCCAAAAAATAAGGTCTTGCATTTTACGTTCTGATATCTCCTGGTGAGAAACAGACGAGTCACTGCCCAAGCTGCCGCGGACCTTCTACAACTTATAATCAATGCTTCATGTAGTGTTGTGCCTTGATTTGCACAACCCCCAAAGGTGAGTACACTTACTATACCCCAACTCCCATTCTCTTTTAAAAAAAAAGTTTATTGCACTACAGTGCGCTGTCCTTTGTCTACCTCTTCCTAATTTTTCGTTTATGTACTAAGAAATAGCTCCCTTCCTTGATAGATATTTGAGCAATTGTTCATCAGTATTCTGTACCTGTAACTACTACTGTAAGGCACTTGGGCTTTTATTGTCTCCTACTATTTTTGGGTCCTGCAATTGTCCAGTTAGTATGACTGTTCTTTGTGAATTAAAAGGGGGGATTCCTAAAAAGGGATGATTAATGAGTTTTGGCCGAAGGTGACAGTATTTATAAAACAGTCACTCTTGTTCTGTCCACATTCCACCATTGTGAAAGTGTATCGTGTGTGGACAAATGGTGTCATTGTGAATACGTGGAAACCACATTGAAGTGAGATATTAACATTGGCTACAAATGTGCACTAGGGCGAATGACACAATACAGTGGAAAAGCTTACTTACTGAAATGAACTAGGGGGTTAAACAGCAGATTAGTGAAACCCACAGCTTATGTGAGTCGGAAGCACAAGGTGGGGATCACCGCAACTTTGATCAAGTTTCATCGGCAAGAAAGACTTCAATTTTCATAGTATCAGATTTGGACCTGACTGGCACAGGCTTGTCTTTTCTGATGAGTTATGTTTTCTGCTCCATCAGTCAGATGGATGTTGGTGTGTCAGGTGAGAAATAGCATGAACAAAAAACCCCCCATTGTGGAAGACACA
>JAODAL010077941.1:0-13095 GCA_025379985.1 Phyllomedusa bahiana
ATGTACTAGACTTTTGGTGGTGGTTAACCCAAGTTTCTTGCCTTACTTATGGTTTAGGGCTAGGCGGCATATGACACGCTGGGGAATCAGAGGCTTGCTCAAAAAGGGGCCCAGGTTTGAGAGGTCCTGGACCTTTTTTACGGCAAAATAAGCGAGGAGCAGGGTTTGCGTGCCCGTGGCTGGCGGAATCTTCACGGATTTCTGCGCCGCCCTCTCCCTTTTTGAGGGGGAACCCTACGACACTTACCCCACGTTTCCTCCCTCCAGTGATGAAGCGCTCGCAAGAAAATTTTGGGAAAAAAATTTCCGCATGTTTCATCATCATCTCAACACGGGTGACTTCGTCGTCCGAAATTCGCACCAGGAGCTCGGGTACAAGCAGAGGGACTCAAGGCGTTCCCGGGGACCGCCCCATTTTTGCCGATTGACCGGCCCCTTCTCCTCCTCTGATGGCACAGTAACTGGGCGTCAGAGCAGAGAAAACATCCTCTTTGGCCTCTTGATCTTTTAACATGCCTTTCTGACCCCAACTGCATTTGTCATCAAAGGGGTCTTCAAAAATGGATTACCCACATGGGGGGGTACAGAGTTGACTTTTGGGGCTCTTATTTGGACGGATGGGGTGATGCTGATGAGACATTTGTGGCCGTGACTGGGAGGGACGGGGAAAGGTAAGACTGCTGGATGCAGGTTGCATTAACCCCCGAAGGACAGATTGGCGACGCTGTTTTTCCTGAGATTCCCCGGGCCCCGACCCCATGACGGCCTGACGGTCCTGCAACGAGATCCGTGGTTGGTGTTTTATCAATGGAGGAGCACCTTCTCTCTTCCCCTCTCCCTCCATGTCCTACCCCCCCTTTTGCTCGCTTACCACCTGAATTTGTCCATGTTCAGAAATATAAAAATTTAAAGGTGGGGAAGATTTTTGGAAATTCTTTTTAAAAGGGAAATAAAAGGGTATTTCAGATCCCTCAAATCAAAAAAAAATTTGCTGGATTCAAATTTAACTGAAATAAATTTAACAAGCTGGCCTGGCCAAAGGAAAAACCGTATCTGAAATGTTTTGGGAAATACAAGGTTTTTTTTGACACATCAATTCACCTGGGGGTGATTAAAATTGCGTATTCAAATTTAAGTGCAAGCTCCCTCAATGAACAAAGCGGGGAGTGCCCCCCAAAGTCAAAAAAACGTTTCTTTTATGTATTCTAAAATACAAGATATTTTTGGCACCTATTAAATTTCACCTGTGGTGATATAAAAATTGTGGATTAAATTTTAAGTGAAAGCTGCCTAAAGAAAAGTGTAGTGCGCCAAAGTAAAAAAAACTATCGTTATTATTCGTATAAAAAAGTTTTTTTGGCCCCCTTTAAATTTCACCTGTGTGCTAAAAATTGCGGATTAAGTTTTTGGGTGAAAGCTCCCTAAAGAACAAAGCTTGTGCGCCAAAGTAAAAAAAAAACCGTTTTGTTTTTATTCTAAAATACAAGATATTTTTGGCACCTTTAAAATTCCCCTGTGGTGACAAAAAAATTGCTGGATTCAGATTTAAGTGCAAGGCCTCAATAACAAGCGTATGCGCCAAGTCAAAAAACACGTATCTGTTATGTAGTATAAACAAGGTATTTTTGGCCCCTTTTAAATTTCACTGTGGTGACTATAAAAATTGGGGGATTAATTTAAGTGCAAGTGTAATTAACAAAGGGGTTCCCCAAAATAAAAAACACTATTTTAGTTTTTGAAAAATAAAAGGATTTTTGGCCCCCTTTCAATTACCTGTTATTAAAAAATTTTTTTTAAATTTAATAAAGGTGGAATATCACGGGAAATATTTCAAAAAAAATTGTTTAATTTTAAAGCTATTGCAGGGGCAATGTTTACATAACTTGGTGAACTTTATCCGTATTTTTAAGGCTTTTCTGTGTTCCCCCCGGGGGGCCCCCCCCCCCTTTCCCCCCGCTTACAGCGGTAGATGCTCCTTTAAAATTCTCTTAACTACATAAATCTTCCAATTCTAATCTAACTAAATTGTAAGGATCACAGCTAAAGTGAGGTTTCTCTGTGAAGAAATAGAATAATTTCGCTGAGCTTTTTTGGGACACAAGAGGCGCACGTCCTTCTGCTCTGAGACGCTGAGAGAAAAGAGGTTTGAACGGGAAAGGGCTGTTCTATTTAAAACGAGTCATGTGATTTTTCCAGCCAATCGCAACCAATACACATCCCAGTCATGACGTCGCGAACACATCTCACTGCTCTATTCTGTAAGCTGATTTGCTGGCCGCCAAAAGACAGGAAGCGCCGAAAATGGCGCGATCTTAATAGATGATGCACAGATTTTAACCTAAATTATCGAAATGATTCTAAAAAATTCGATCAACATAAAAAACTGTGCCGATTTCAACTTTGTCGATAATAATCGCTCAACACTAATCATTTTATATAGGGTATGTAAACTTCTGGTTTCAACTGTATAAAACCTGTTGCTTACAAAGATCTGAAGTTTTACACTTCTTGGCCAATAATACCAACGTTCTTGAACAATTTTATTTCTCTTGTTGTGTCTTCTTCCTTCTCTCATGGCTACATATCTTTTCAGATTTATAGCAGTGAATTATCACAGTGAGAGGATGGACAGAAACACTGAAGCAAAACTGGAGTTTTCTCCTACTGTACTTCTAAAAGATAAATACTTTGAAGAATTTTTTTAGGATATTTCATTGATGGTTTCTTCTATGGATAAGCCAGTAAAAGAACACTAAAACATAAAATTCAAACAAAAGAAAAACCTTCACATAATATGCTTATTTTTCTTGCTTGTGATGTGTCCAGTGCTAAAAGCTGCATTTACTTCCTTGGCAACAGCAAATAGGCACTAGGGAAATAAGAAGTAGGCTGAGGAGATGAGCCTACAACATATGTAGTGGATGCCAGATGTGTACTAAAGCTGACACACACTGCAGAGGTCGGGATCAGAGATAACCCCTCAGATGCCAAAACTGCGGTATGTAGAGAATTAGGGGGAGTGGGCTCAGTCACCCAATCGACCATTTCACAACACAATGATGGGTCACTGGTTGGTTTTATATGGCAGCCAAGTGCCATGGTAATATGATAATATACTGCAATACATATGTATTGCAGAATTTTGTACAGTTGATCAGGCAATCAAGTGTTCAAGTCCGCTGTAGGTACTAAAAAAAATAAAATAAAGTTTTTAAAAAATGTAAAAAAAGCAACCTTCTAATATTCAAAACTTGAACCAAAAAATAGAAATAATTTGTATTGCTGGGACAATTAGTGTCTTAGCTATAAAAATCTCAGATTACTTATCCTGCATAGTAAACACCGTAAATGCTGGAATTGTTGATTTTTGGTAACTTCCATTCCTTGAAAACAATTATCTAAAAATGGCTCACCCCACAATTTTTTTTTTTTTTTAAAGTAATAAAATGTAACAAAACCTATATGACTTTAATATTACCAGAATCATATTAACTCACAAAATAAAGTTGATATGTCCACACATTAATCCCTTAAGGAAATTGCTATTAGATTCTTGAGGACAGAACTAAGATTGAACAACTAAGAACTCGATTTATTTTAAACAGCCCTAAGATAGCGAACCTATCCCTATCTGGCTAAATTAGGAAAGAGGGATAGAGAAGTCATTAAGAGAAAAGCTGTAAGGGCCTGTCCACTCGCAAACAATTCCCGTCGGATTTACATGCAGATTCGGGTTTTAAAAATCTGACTGTGAACCATCCCCATAGCTCTCAATTAAAAATCCGAGTTCTAGTCCACAAGACTTTCTTGAGTTTGGATCTCAAAATCGCAGTTTTTTCTGAAAACTTAGAACATGTTCAATAATCCACCGTATTTCAAGTAAAAAAAAGAACGCCTCCCAAAAACATTTCTATGTCAGATTTGCTTCCAAAACCTCATAGAGATGAATGGGATGACCTCAAAATTCACATAAAATACTTGCCGTCATCCAACACGTTTTTCAAAGGTAGAATCCGACGAGGATTTTAACATTGTCGCGTGGATGTACTCTAAGGGCGACATGCATAAAATTTGGTGTTAACACGCCAAATTTCATGCGCATTATACTGGCATAGAATGCGCCTGATTTATGAACCCGCTTCACAGCGGGTTATAAATCAGGCGTATTCTAGCGATAGGCGAAATTTCTGGATCAGGTAAACCACTTTGAAAGTGGTATACCTGTTACAGCTGTAAAGTGCCTAGAAATTCCGTAGCAAAGCTATAAATATGTAGCTTCGCTACGGTTTTAGTGCGCCCTGCCTCCGGAGATCGGGCACAATATAAAGCGCCGCAGGTGCTATATAATGTGCCCAAGAATGGCATGCGAGAGATTTAAAAATGTGTGAACGGGGCTGCACCTGATATCGGGCTGTAAAGACGCCAGATATCTAGCGCAGCCCCATTCATACATGTCGCCCTAAGTGTTGGCCTCTTTGTGCTACTGATTACACGCTACCTATCTAAAATATATCTATGCCTCAGTCTCTATTTAGATGTCGAGCTATGTAGGTATTGCCTGTAAAGTTTTTGCTTGATTTAAGTCATAGGCTTTATAACTACCAAACTTAAACATATCCACCACATTGTTGCTTTACAGCTGCAGCTGTAAAGCAAGTCTGGAATGTTATAGCCCCTTCAACATGTAATAGATGGGGTAGGTCCTACCAAGTCCTCAATGTCTGGGTTTTAGAATGCACCAATATGTCTGTTATTGCAAAGTTCCTTATTGACAAAAGGCCTATCTGACAGTAGAAGTGAATCCTGTGGGTTGCTTTAGTTTCAGCATATGGTTGCATCAGGAAGCATAGGGCCTCATGTATGAAAACTAAGTCTAAGACTTTCTTTGTTGCCCATAGCAACCAATCAGAGCTCCCCTTTCATTTCATATAGTGCTCTGAAAAATTAAAGGGGAGCTCTGATTGGTTGCTTTGAGCAACAAAGAAAGTTTCAACCTAGACAGTTTTCATACATGAGGTCCATAGTCTCAAGAGCCCATTGGTACTCACCAATTAAACACAGTACAGAGATCTAAATGTAACCCGTAGGTTGCTATAGCAATGACTGACTGGTACACTAAAGCCAGACAGAAAATGTAACTGGTTAAGCAGAGATCGGAGTAGGTAAACTTTGGATGACATGGGCAACAGGCAAACGTATGGTAAATGGATGGAATAGTCAGGAAACAAGCTAGGTGACAACTTGAAAACACTTGACAGTTCACAGGGTCTCAAGAACCTCAATGGCCAGGCAAGGCACTGCTCCAGAAGAGTTCTTTAAATAGGGCATGGTGGGAAAAGGAGTGAGCAGTGTCGGATTGGGGTGCTTTGGGCCCCCCAGAGGAGCTGATTTTAGGGGCCCACAGTGCCTCCCTGCCTCCGCCACCTGTACTGTGCCCCCATCACACTGAATTATAATCAAGATGGGGTGCTGGGGATTCTGAGTCTCCCTCAACTGCAGTAGGAAATAAACATAAAAGGTCTTAAGACATTCCCCCCACCCCGAATGATACATTTTATATAAAGAAAAATCTATAAAAAGCTATAACACTAAGTATAAAACCCACTAAATAATGGTCATACAGTTACCAAATAACACCACTGCTGAAAATTAGAATCCCAAGGCCAATATTACTCATTATTCCATGAAGACCAAAAACCACCACATCATGACCACATACCATCACCAAATAGTGACTAAATAATACCACCACACCAATACTGAATATAAATTACTGCTATACAGTGACCAAATAATGGTAGATATGAGTATACACAGGCTCTGCAGACTGTATATTACCACCATACAGTGACCAGATAGTGGTAGATACCAGTGTACACAGACTCTGCAGACTGTATATTACCACCATACAGTGACCAGATAGTGGTAGATACCAGTGTACAGAGACTCTGCAGACTGTATATTACCACAATACAGTAACCATATACAGTAGTGGTAGATAGTAGATACTAGTTGTACACAGGAGCTCTGCACACAGATTACAGTTCAGTTATCTGCAGTGACTCATAGGAGAGGTTCTCTGATGAGTTGTTCACATTCCCTTTTCTTCTCCATCCGGTCCAGACCTCCATGCTGACTCCTCCCAGCCACCACTCATCTCTGCAGATTTGGACACAAATATCTTAGAATCCTCATTCTTCCGACACCTCTTTACCTTTTCCCAACTCTGTACAAACTTCCGATTGGGTGGGAGAGTGGGTACAGGCAATAGCTTAGAGGCACAGTCTCCTAGAGTGACTAATCCACTGGAGATTGTGCTACAGCTATGGCCTGTAACTCCCGGAATCATATTCTGTGTTCAGACCTTCTTCCCCGCACCTAAAAGATCAGCTACAGCCATAATGCATGATCCTCAGGGGATGGAGTTTAGTACTGTCATGTTTTTAGTAGTGTTTTTGTTTTTTCTACAGCTTTTGCTGTTGGGCTTTGTGCCACTTATTCCGTTAAATGCAGCAGTTTCAGAGCATTTAATGCTCAAAACTGGCAGTTTGCAGCATATTCATGAGCCCTGCAAACCTGAGGCTAGCCCCAGCCACTCACAACTGATTAGGCTGTTATTTTGAATAGATAGAAACATGTAAATAACCAGCAGGTGAGCGGGGCTAGTAGTGGGTGGGCAGGGCTCATGAATTAAGTGGACTCTTTTCTGGCCTCAAACTGCCAGATTTGAACATTAAATGCTCTGAGACTTCTGCATCTTACAGAATAAGGGGCACAGCGCTGGAAACAGCAGGTCTGTCACTAGCTTGTGCTGCAAGGGGGGCATAACCTATGTGACAGGTTCCCTTTAAATAAAGTGTATTTTGTGTTGTGTCAGTGTTTCTTTTACCATTTTATTCCATTGTTAGTAATAGAGGTGTTTGACAGATGCCTCCATATTAATAACGATGTGGCTTGGTGTCAGCCTTGGGGAGACAAAAGCACCACTGGCTGAAACCACGCCCCACACTAGTAATAGAGAGACATCTATCAGACACCTCTTTACTAACACTGGAAAAAAATGGAAAAAAGAATTCACCAAAACAACACAAAAACACTTGACCCAGAGCACTGGCGACTTATGACAAATGACCCAAACCAAATCTGTTACCCAGTGGCACCCCACCCCCAACTCCCATTACCTTAAAAGAAAACTCCACCACGAGGTTGGATTAAATGGCCACAGCAGCTGTCTCATTAATGTAAAATACATATAGAATAAATAACTTTTGTGCAAAATGCAAACAACTCAAGCATAACATTCACCCAAAACACCAGCCATACCACATATGAACAATTAGGGCTGTGGTCCTTGGAGCTCCCCCCACGGTTTGGCGACACCGCTTTCCTTTTTTGTAATTACCCTCAGCTGTCCCCCCAGCTCGAGGGCACCAACAGCCACCACTGGGGGCCGCTACGTCACCTGGCTCTTAGGGTCCCCACCTGGAAGCGCCCCATCCTTCGCCAGACCAACTACATGTTCCATCATGTGATTGGGGAGCCAATAACTAGCTATGACTCCCCTCCACCATCTCAACTAGCTCCAAGGACCCAAACCGCCACAGCAAGCACCACTCACACATGTGCCTTATCCCACAGCTCCAATACACTCTCCAAGCCCTCCTGAAAACCCAGGACCCAAAGTTGCATGCCGTCAGATTACCAAAAATTCCCCCGCCTCGAGGTCACAATACCACACAAAACCTCCCCCATTTCATGCCACAAAACTTGAGATATTGCAGTTGAGCTCGATTCCTTCTGGGTGAAAAACACCATGGAAAGAAAGGGGGGAAGAAAGGGTAGAGGTGGGGGGCATGGAGTGGGAGTGGGATGTTCCAACACGCACACCACAGAAAGAACAAGGAGGGGGGGAGTTGTCACTCAGACAGCAAATGCGGCCTAATATAGAGCCTGAAGTGCTCATATTCCCATCTGTCAATTCTCTTAATTGCTCCTGATGGTAGACCCAAACTCGCTGCCTCTGTCGCCTCACCAATGCTAAAGGAATGCAGGGCAAAACTAGCTGCATCCAAACCCAGCAACACCAAACAACGCCTAAAAAACATGGTAAACTGAAACCTAGACAAGAAATCGCCACCAGAGAGGTGCAACAATGGGCTAACCACACCCAAGCTGAACTCACGAAAATACTGCAATTGGCACATGGAAGATCCCCAAACTGCACCCAACACAACCATATGGTCCTTCCCCAACATATAAGTCTTGGATCTATAAATCCGAAACTGAACTCAGTCCCCCAGATCCGAAACATCCTCCCATTTGATGCCTTACATGGGGAGACCAGCTCCCTTATATGGCCTCTCGCAAAGCCCTAAACAAACCTGCTGCAGCACCCTACCCAATCTCTCCAGTAATCTAAAGTCCACTGAACGCCGTCTATCCTTGACAATGTTTCCCCTCCTAAAACCCTTCATAGCCTGCTGAACCATGAAAGACTTTTGTGCAATCCGCGGAGTTGCACCATTTAAAACCAAAAGCCAGAGCCAGAGGACATGAATCGTTTCACCTGCGAAACTATCCACCCAATGCTGATGCATACCCTAAAAAACAGCACTACACCCACGGCCTCAAATCATCCGCAACCGCCTCACCCAACCCCTGTACCCAAAGATTACAAACACAGCAGGCGGAATTATACGCAGACCAAGTACTCTCTGACAGGGAAGCCCATATCGACCTCCTTGCTTCCTGATGACCATATCCCAAAGTTGCGGCAGGCAGACACCACTGTAGCTTCAGCTCCTGGCACCAGTTCCCAGAAACTATCCCACTTGAAACAAGACAAGGAATCCTCTATTGAGTTATTCACACCTGGAACATGTTCTGCCACCACCCATTCAGGGATAGGTATCGCAACAAGATGCTGCAAAGACGGACAACCGGAGGGGATGATGCCGATAATCTATTGATAACTTGAACTACTCGAAAATTATCGCAGTAAACTGAACTTTCTTGTTCCTCACCTGTTCCCCCAAATCTCCATAGCCACAACAATGGGAAACCGTTCTAGTAATCCCAGATTCCGGACCAGACCTGATTCTACCCATTCCCTAGGCCAACTATCCGCACACCAATCCCAATGTGAATATGCTCCAACACCTGAACCCCCCGCTCTGTCCGTATATGTCTCCACCTTCACATTAGTCACTGACTATTTTTTCAATAGGAGCAACCGTTATACCACTCCAAAAATTTGTCCCAAACTTTCAAATCATCCTTCAGCTCCCAAGACAACCTTATGAAGTGATGAGATTTAATTCCTGCTGTCGTGATCGCTAACTGACGGCAAAATACCATACCCATCAGCATAATGCAACACGCAAAATTCAGCTCTAACAATAAGGACTGTAATTCTCAATGAGGAATCTTTCTAAGGACTATTGCCCTCCTGACTTCTGACCAGAATTACATCAATTTATCCTCTGGTAAACTACATTGCATCCTCATGGAATCTGTGCGGATTCCCAAAAAATTAAGACAAGTGGTCGGCCCTTCAGTTTTGTCAGGAGCCAAAGGAACTCTGAACTGCTTTGCCACCCATTGCATTGTCTGTAGTAACAAACAAAAAACATTAGAACCTGCAGGACTGATGCATAGGAAATCACCCAAATAATGGATGATGGATGGAACCCCCGCTACTGCTTTAACCACCCACTCCGAAAAGGAACTAAAAGCCTCAAAATAGGTGCATGAGATGGAGCAGCCCATGGGCAAACAGCGAAAAACAAAATACACATCCTACCAATAACCACACACTGTACGTATTAACTCACAGCATGTGAAAAGCTGATTCAGTGTAGGTTTTAGCCAGCAACACCCCTCTCCTATTACTACGGACCCAATGAACTGCTGCATCAAAAGATGTGAAAACCATCGAACATAACTTCAGATCAAACCCGCCGTTAACCGAAAAGTCCCGCAGGAATGACAAATGATGGATTAACCGAAACTTATTCGGTTCTTTCATGGGCACCACTCTAAGCGGTGAAACAACCAAGTCAGGAAACAGTGGCAGTAGATACGGACCCGCCATCCAGACCAAGGACACCTCCTTCTCCAGTTTGCTAGAGACCACCTGCCGATAATGCAAAGCAGACGGCAGGCTACTATTGGAAAAGCTGACCGCATGGAATCCGAAACCCATCATTAAATCTGTTCTCAAGAATCTCTGCCACAGCTCTATCTGGATACCTGGCTAAAAACTCCCGCCTCCTTTTAAGCAGGTGTTAACCCCTTGGCTATTGGCTCCTGGCCCTCTACCTTTCCCTTTCCTATTACACCTGGAAAAACCGTGGGACTCTGCACTGCAATCTGAGCAGATGTGCTTAAACCTGCAACCCTCCCCAAACTTACATTGACCTTCGATAAACTACCAACACAAACCCGACCTCTGCCCCCTTCCTTAAGACAGGGAACCCCAACGGAACCTCCGCCATGGCTGGCACTGCCGGCCCCTCCCTGAAAGGACTGCCCATGACGCGTGGGTGCCATAACCCTAAGCCACTGCCTTCCTATGCCAGAACTGCTCATCATAGCGGATTTAACAAAAAAGCGCAGAACAGTGTTAAGTGCCCCACCACATTATCAAAAATGCTAAAGGCCTGCAGCCAATTAAGGAACGTTTGCGGAATCAACCGCCATCTACCCTTCTCCTCCTCCTCCTTTTTACTGTCATCCTTCTCGAGATGGAGAAGCGAAGAAAATTCACCTGCGAAACTAACCACCCAATGCTGATGCATACCCTAAAAAACAGCACTACACCCAAGGCCTCAAATCATCCGCAACCGCCTCACCCAACCCCTGTACCCAGAGATTACAAACACAGCAGGCGGAATTATACGCAGACCAAGTACTCTCTGACAGGGAAGCCCATATCGACCTCCTTGCTTCCTGATGACCATATCCCAAAGTTGCGGCAGGCAGACACCACTGTAGCTTCAGCTCCTGGCACTAGTTCCCAGAAACTATCCCACTTGAAACAAGACAAGGAATCCTCTATTGAGTTATTCACACCTGGAACATGTTCTGCCACCACCCATTCAGGGATAGGTATCGCAACAAGATGCTGCAAAAGACGGACAACCGGAGGGGATGATGCCGATAATCTATTGATAACTTGAACTACTCGAAAATTCCAAATCTTTTCTTTGACTTCCCTTTTCAAGTAAGCGCCCAGCGGGCCCTCAAAATAGACATAAACTTCACCTTTCACTTTATCATCTAACCCCACTCCAATCGCCTGCCCCTACTTATCTGTCTGCAGCAACACCATGGTACCCGGCACAGCAACAACAACCCCGTCGGGAGCTGCAAACTCAGTGGTCCCCAACATAGCTGACAAATTATGACTCCTGGCTCCAGGAACAGCAGGCCCCACAAATATGGTGAAGTGAAGCCTGCCACCCACTGCTGAGCCCGGGCACATGCCCAGATTCCTTCCAGCACCGAGCCCCCAGCTAGACGCTCTAGGCCATGGAACTCATGCTGAAAGGTCCCCAGAGGGGCTCCTAACGCGCCGCTGTGCCCTAGGAACCAAGTCAGGGCTCAGGCGACTGATGTGGCACTGAAGCCAGTCATAGCCGCGTCTCTGAGCTCCTTCAGGAGCTCGTCGACCACAGCCATTATTGCAGGAAGCAGCGCGCACAGGTCTTGACTTCTTGCTTCTTGGGTGCATGTTTTTCCTGCATATGTCGGGAAGGCTTTATAAGCCCTCCCCATGTACCTAAACCCCGCTGACCGCAGCCACAGTGGCATGCCGGGTCATGCAGGGGGTGCCTCCCCCTATGCTTTGGTTGTCTCCGGGCCCCATCCTTTATTTAAAGGGGTTATGCGGGAGTTTAAAGATTTCATAAAACACTATAAACAATGTTAATTTTGAAAATTAAAGATATTCTATTGCCTTTATGTGTTTCTTTTGCCTCCTTATTCATCATAAGATCCACTTCTGCAGTGAAACTTCCTGCTTGTGGGAGTGTGAGTAGTTCATCAGCAGCTCTTTCCTACAAATCCCAGAATGCATTGCATCTACAATCTAGGACTTCCCTGCATCTGCCCCCTAATCCTCTTAGCACTGTTTAGCCCTGCCTGGTACACCCTTGCATCATCATTTTCGGACAGCTACACTTTGTGCCCCTTGCATCTCTGCTCTAGTTTGCTTCCTGGTTTCCTGCAGCAGGCTGTGTATAGTACAGTGCACCAATCACAGTTTTTAACATGGTAAAAAAGTTCTTTCCTCATCCTATAATATATGTAATATACGTACAAATATATATAATTTGGTTTATATATTTACTGTATATATATGTGCTGTACATCCACCACAGCAGGTACACAGCTATCCCATTACTGTAAATCAGATTGCTGTGGGGAATCTTGGCATCACCCATCTTTCCTTTACACTGGGTAGCCTTTGTAGCATCCAAGAAATGTTGGTGGCATCACATCCCCCACAGCAATTGTTTTTTGATCATAATAATGATGGCACCTACACTATCAGCTAGCAGTGATAAGTCACTATTTAAACATCGTTATCACTGCAAGTGTGTAGGTGCTGACATTAGTGTTAGTGTGTAACCTCTTCCCCCTCCAGCTCTCTACTTGCTGTCGTGATTATATTCCTATCAACACTTCTGTTTACGTAGTGACTCATAAGTAACTATGTAAATGGTCCTAGCACACAGTTGCCCTGTACACAATCCCCCAGGCTTTGTACTGTTGTCTTTTGCTTCAATTACTAATAGTAATTACTAATACTAATAGCAATTGAAGAAGAGCTAAAAGCACAATTTCCTCTCTCCTGTGATCACTCTTGCTGCTGAGACTGGCAGGAGAGAAATACTTCACTAGAGGCAGCCAGATAGTTCTCTACTCAGGTCACACCCACTACAGGGGAGTGTTTCTGAGCTGAGCCTGGCTTCAAAGCACTCCCACTGAGTGATGACAAAACATTCATTGAGGTCATGTAATCAATGTACATCACATGTTTTGCAGGAGGTAGGGTGGAAGGGAGGAAAAGTCTGTTTGGCTGCTTCTGCA